>JARVZY010009687.1:0-25556 GCA_030686995.1 Artemisia argyi
ATTTAAAAGACAACTAACTGTCTTTGTGTTTCCCTTGCCCTCGCATTCTATTAAACTCTAAATTGTGTATTTTACCTCGCCCTTACATTCTATTCATGATAGCAGGATATAATGGTGAAAGTTAATAAAGAAAATTTAGAGTTTGTATATGTCATAAGCTGAACAGAGAAGTTCCAAAATCTTACCTATGTATATGACAGTCCAGAAATTACACCAGGTTCGATGATTGCTGCAATTAACAAGCTCCCACTAATAGCTCATAAGTCAAAACAGGACAAGGCGGAGACCTACTTCAAAGTATAGATCATAACTCATTATGAATAGAAAAGACTTCTACTATTAATTTCAAAAACGGAAAATAGTTAAATATGTCATTTTACAATAGTATATCACTGATAAATCATTTTTCTCGAGTACCTAAACGAGCGATGTTTGGTCAAAAAGCATAACGGTTAACACTATATTAAAGATACTACAAAAAAATAAATGGAATTATAACACCGCGCTATCGATAAGTGGAAGTGACCACACACTACCTGTTGTGTAAGCGAAGTGTAAGCTATTCTTGTATAAACTTAAACTCCTTACACCTTTTATAAACCTAAAGTCCTTGCAGCTTATATAAACCTATGTTAAGCTTAATAATGTGTCCACAATGAAACTTCTTGTAATCTCTACAACTTAAGTGTTATCGTTCACAAACAAACTATAGCAATATAGAAAAATGCATTAAGATTGATCCAAATTCAAAGCGAACTATAAATCCTTCTTGTACAGTCAGTGATGATATATCCACCTATCAAACTATTAACAACTTCATAAATCGCTCTTGATCAATTTACATAATAATATCTAATTTACAGTGACTCATACCTATAGTGTTGATCCAATACTTGGTCACTTCCATCTAACCATTTGTCGTTTCTAAATAGTTTGCACCAAATCGAGAGCAAAAGCATTATCAATCACAATTCAACAACTTCAAAATCGCATTAACAGCTTCAAAGTCACAATCACGGATTACAAATCATCTTGATCAATTTACATAATAGTCAATAATTTTCACATATCTTCCTCCATAACCAAAACAAAAACATGATTAATCACTAAGCAAATTGATGCATTACTCGGTCAAACTATGGTCAACAGATTATAAATTATATCTTAATCTTACAAAAATTATACAAATTAGCATCAAACATAACTCTTAACAAATTCAGTAACTCAAATCAATAAAAAATTAGAGTAACAATACCTTCGGTGAGATAACCGGTGAAGATGATCGGAAACGGTGAGGTAACCGGTGAAGATGATCGCAAATGGTGAGGTAACGAGGTGACAATAAAGAAATCTTGAGATTATATATCTACAGATACGATAAAATGAGAAGATCCACGACATCCCATATTGTTACATGATGTCAGAGAAAAAAATTCCAGAACTTGTATATAAGTGTTTGGTGTGGGCCAGGCACAACATTTGTAGATAGCCAGACTAAGAGATTATGACTTGGTGGATAGAAGACCAAGCAGAGCGGTGGTAGCGGCAGCGGAGGAGTGGTTGTGGTGGGGTTATGTTGTGAGAGTAAGGTGTAAAATGACCAAAATACCCAGTTGCTCATGTATTGGTTGCCCAAAAACCAAAAGTTGCCCAAAATACAATACGTTCCATGTACCTCGTACCAAAGTGGTTGTTGGACACTTGTCATCCTGTACATGACTATACGTTAGTTGCCCAGGGCAACCCGGGCTAAAACGAGAATTTTCAAAAAAAAAAAGGGCTAAAAATGCCTAACCCGCAGAGCAACGGGCCATTTTGGTAATTTTCCCATAAAAAAATCCATTGCACAGACCATGGTCTATTGTCGAAAAAAAATTCATATAAAGACTACTCGACTGCGCGATTTTTTTTTGCTCGACTCCATTTTTTTGCTCGAGTCCACTATAATTTTGTTCAACTCCACTTTTTAGAGAATATATATATATATATATATATATATATATATATATATATATATATATATATATATATATATAGGGGAGCTTTATTTTCAGAACCCTGTTAAGTGCGGGAACTGCGAGAACTCTAATTTTGCATTAGAAAACATGCATGTTCATATAAAACATGTATGTTTTCTTACATACATCTTAATACAAATACCTGCGTAACATACATGTTCATAGGGTTTTATATGAACATGTATGTTACGCAGGTATGTGTATTAAGATGTATATAAGAAAACATACATGTTTTATATGAACATGCATGTTTTCTAATGCAAAATTAGAGTTCTCGCAGTTCTCACACTTAACAGGGTTTTGAAAATAAAGATACACTATATATATATATATATATATATATATATATATATATATATATATATATATATATATATATATATATATATATATATATATATATATATATATATATATATTGGGTCAATTTAAGTAATTAGGTCTTTATTAAATCACAAAGCATCATTATTTGCTTCAGGAGTAAATTTGAAAAGTCATGTCTTTTAAGTCTTTTTGTCACTAGCTAGCTAATAGAAAAATATCATAAGCACTTTTATTTTAGTCCAATTAATAATTCTACCATCGATTGGACTATAGGTAAGAAATTAAAATGACATGCTATATAAATATGTGAGTACAAAATATCAATTGTCTTTTTTCCTAAAGTTGATTGATATGTTTCAAACGATATAGGACTATAGGAGTACAAAATATCCTTGGTGAAATTGTTTGGGCATGCATATTAAATGAAATGACTTTATTTTAACAATGATAACAATAAGAACCGACACGGATTTTAAATTTCTTGAAAGATATAAGTTACACTAAATGAGTAATCCCATGATAACATCACTTTGTTGCTAAACAAGTTAGAATTCCGTTTTCACCAATATTTAATGTGTTGCAAATTAGCCCGGTACTCATATAATTATTTTTCATATCCGTTGCAAAATTAGCAACCAAAAGTCAGTTATTATTGAAATATTTTTATAAGTAGTTTCGGATTCTAAATCCTTAGATTCTGTTAGAAAATGGTAAGAAAGAATTATATCAGTAACATTTCATGGATAGATCCCTTGGCAATTTTGTTGGTAATATATACCATGGTCCTGATCATAGAATCTTACGATTTTACGATACTACAAAGCAAAAAAGATCGTGATCTTACGTAGGATCTTTGAGAGATAGGATGTTAATAGGTTCTTGATCTTGATTACAAGATCTTAAGATCTCGACCGATCCGATCTTACTTTTCCTTTTGTGAGAATGGGCACGGCCTTAAGAATATAAACTAGTTTTTATAAACACCGACTTCATTAAGAATATAAACTTTAATATAAATTTTTCCTTTTGTGACCATTGAACAACAACGAAACTCTTATTATCTGATTATTTCGATTGAAATAGTAGTAATCGTTTTTTGATACTCGGATGACGATATTTTTGTTAGATTATGGATTTAACAAAGCAGCCAAACAACCCTTTACTGGTACACATGCTCTAATATTTAATAATGATCAATAGAGACCACACAAAATAGCAAGCTACCTTTGCATTTTTCCATTTGAAGCAAGGTTTTCAAGATCGAAATCCTACCAGGATCGTTTTTGTCTTTGCAAGATCGTGATCGTAAGATCGGATTAGGATCTTAAGATCCTACTATAATGTTATTTCTTAATAGTTTTTGTAATATTGTAAATCTACAAATTATTATACATTATAAATACAAAATACTATTAATGTTTTGTAGAAATGTTGTCCTAAACTATGATTATGAAGTGTTTAAAAATATTAACATGTTGTTTTCTGAATTCTACATAAAAAACAACCCATAAATTTTTAGTTTTTTAGTTTGTAATCCGAGAAAAAGTAAGATCGGATCGCATTAGATCTTAAGATCATATGGTCAAGATCGGGATCCTATAAGATCTTAAGCTTGTAAAGATCCTATAGGATCGTTTTTGCTTTGCAGTATCGTAAAATCGTAAGATTCTAAGATCAGGATCGGGGATCCTGACAACTATGATTTGAAGTAAAACAACCATTTCGATTTAAACGTAACCCTTATAGTAGCCACCGTACACTGTGTTCCCAATTGCCGTTTATAACTAATTTTGTGCAATTTACCCAATCATTAAAGGTGCATTGAAACTCCGATCCTCAGCTTTCCTAAATTATTGAGGGACACTATGATATGCAAACATTTCCCTTGGCTTCTATTCCATTCTCACTCAGTGTGCTCATTTCTACTTGCATAAGAATTGGAACTTCTTGATTGTCCGACATTGTGTCAGTAACATGTTCACCAGTTTTCTCAGAAGCTTTCTACAGCTCCAATGCAAACTCTAGTCCCCAAACAACCTCGTCCATAGCTGGTCGTTCGCAACCTTCTTGATGTAAACAGCTATTCGCTACCTCACCAAACTTCCTTAAACACCCTGGTGCAATCTGATCTCTTAGTTTTTCATCAATTATTTCAAGTAGCGCTCCCCTACGATAGCAAGTTTTGCCCCATTCTGCCAAATTCACTTGTTCGTCTCGTATCCGTGGAACAATAACATGCCTTGCACAGAGCACTTCAAACAGAACCACCCCAAATGAGTACACATCAGACTTTTCTGTGAGTTTCTGATTTCGGAAATATTCATGATCAATATACCCTATACTACCCTTCACCATTGTGTTAACATGTTTATGTAACGGGTCTCTTGAGCCTACCTTTGACAAACCGAAATCAGATACTTTAGCAACCCAATTCTCATCCAGTAAGATATTTGTGGATTTGACGTCTTGGTGAATTATTGTTCGTTTTGCACCCGTATGGAGAGAATGCAACCCTTTGTTCGTGCCAATGCAAATATTGAGACGTTCTTCCCATGATAAAAGAGGGTTATTTGCCTTGTAGCTAGAGATGTTCCCCGTAAGGTCTTGTGAGTCATGTAATCATACACCAGTACCATCTCACCATTTTCATTGCATTATCCAATCAAGGACACAAGATGAACGTGACTTAGTTTAGACAACATCTCTATTTCCGTATGGAATTCATGAAAAACTTGGCTTGATGATAGGTTGAGCCGTTTAATTGCAACAGTCGTTGCAGCGTTGTCTATATACCCTTTGTATACCTTACCAAGCCCTCTATTGCCAATAACACAACTGTCGTTAAAGTTGTTGGTTGCAGCTTTCATTTCTGTGATTGTAAAATGACAAGAACAGTCTGATGGCAGTGCCGAATCACTAGGGCCGGGGTTGAAACCCTTGATGGCTTTTGGTTGGTTGAACTATGGTGATTTACTCTCTTCCGCTGACGTAAAACTATACAAAGTAAAACAGACAACAAGACTAAACCTCCCCCCGGCCCGACACCTCCAATGATAGTGATGTAGTGCGGATTCTTTTTCTTATTCCCTTTTATGGGAGACATGGGGCTTGGCGGTTAGTGTGCAGAACTGCTTAGTTCCGGGTTTGGGCTAGAAAGATTCCCGTTCATGCTCAACTTAAAGGCTTCCAACCCATTTAAATAACCATCAAGATATTTAGAAGAAAATCTTCCTACAATTGGATGCATTGCGGGCCACAAATCCTGCTTGCTTTGGTGGCCATTTGGATCGTTGACAAACACAATATAATCCTTGAACACAGGATACCCACTACCTTTAGTCCAGTAGAACAACTCAGCCTCCTCCACAGCAGTTTGATTATTAATGAATATCGTGAAAATCACATCACTTATTTTCATGTATTCAGGTATAATATTGCAAAAATGAAGCCTGATCATGTAATAAAACCCAGAATCAACTGGAAGTATCCATGTCAGGTTGTACCTTTTAGCCAGTGGGCTCATACTACTTTGTTTTTGATAAATTAGCTCAGGTACAGCGTAATTCGGAGTTTCTATAGTATACGTGATCGGATTCTGATAGACAGTTGTCATCCCAATTGCCGTTCCATATATGTATCTCTTATCTTGATCCCATTGCCGGTACATACCAATATCATCGATACCTGATATTTGTCCCCCTCCCGCATTTAGCCTGTAAACAGTTTCAAGTGCAGTGTGGTTATTAATAATGGGTCCTGTAATCATCCCAATAGATTTCGGATTCGTAGAATTAAAATACAGATTTTGTGGCATTGAAACAACTTCAATGCCATTAGTGAATGCATATGAGTTGGGTGAGGGTTTAAAGGTAAGTTGTAAGACTTGGCTATCTTTTACATATATTATAAACTCTTTGACAAAGTGAGGAACCAAGGAACCATCAAATCCTGCATCAGACCGGGTCTTACCAAAAAAGGAGGCAGTTAAGAAGCACTGAAGTTTGTTAAAAGAGAGTACCCATTGTATGATACAGAGAAGAAAGATTGGTTTACGTTGAGGCCAGAATATCTGGCAGGATAGAAATAGAGGCGGACGAATTTTGGCCCTGCAGAGACAGGAAACGTGTAGGTAAATGAAGAAGTGTTAAAAACACGAGCAGTGGAATAAGGAATTTGGAGAACTGAAGTATCTAGGAACAAGGGAGTGGATGAAAATGAACTTGTAGTGGTGTTTGATGGTACAAAATCAGTACGCTCATCTCCATCCCATTTCTGGTCAGTGATGTTGGAGGATGAACCGCAGTCGAGGAGGAAGTGTTCGGTGGCTTTGTATGGTTGTGGTGGTGTAAAGGAGGAGCAAATTAACAAAAGAGTGCAGGAAAACGAAGAAGTTGAACATGGTGTAGTTAACAATTTAGCTTTAAATTAGCATATATTGTATCCTTAGCTGGTCTCTAGTAAATTATAACATTTACATATTCTTTTTCTAAGAGTAGACTTCCAAGTCTTTCCAAAGAAAAGTAAAAGAGTATACTAATCCAAATCCATGATGACCAGTAACAAGTAGTACAATATATACACCATTAATTATGCTATGTTGATTATAGTGGGTGTGTTTGTTTCAGTAAGATGTTTTGGATCTGAATCTGACTGCCACATTTTACTTTTAAGAGGTGATTATAAAGTTTGAATCTGAATGAAATAATGTTATTTGTTTTTTATAATTGTATTATTGGGTTTAATTGTCTTTTTTTTAAGTATATGTTAAACCATATCAATGCAATAAATAAATAACTTGTATAAACAATTAAACATGAAATAAAATATTTTTATAAATTTAATACAATAATAAATCATTAAATAAAAAAGAGTGTTAAGTGGCAATAAGAGTTTATCATCACATCTTATTGACAAAAGTTCTATACAAAACACCATTTAGCTAAAGAACAAACTAAAAGATCTCAACCATCCATTTCCCTTCCATCCAACGGTGTAGATTAATTATGATTTGAAAATAAAAATAGCCTGAGGGACATTTTAGTCAAACCACCCCAATCTAATATTTCCCACTTCACACACACACACCCCGTTTTACACACACACACGGTTATTTTTCTCTCTTTCCCCCAATTCGTAACCCTAACCACCCAATCCACCGTCAAACCACCGCTAAATCATTATTCATTCCATTAAAATGGATCTACGACTTGAAATTGCTCAATCTAAAGACTGTTCATTGGCGGAATCGGATCAAAATAAGATTCTAAATGTCGATTATGGTATATTTTTGTCTCATTTTTTAAATCAGTCATTATTTCGAAGTTTTGTGATCGATTAGATTATTTTGTTAATGTATTAGCTTATTTTGTGGTTCTATTAGCTTATTTTGTTATTGAATGAGTGTTTTGATTAGGATTAGTTTTTTTTTTTTTTTTTTTTTTTTTTTTTTTTTTTTTTTTTGTGATGGAATGACTGTTTGGATTAGCTAATTTTTGTTATGGGAATGACTGTTTGAATTAGCTTATTTTTCTGATGTAGTTAGTTGTTATGCTTTATGATGTATGTCAATTATAGTATATATTTATTTTTTCGAAGAAATACTTGTGAAAGTAATTCTCGGGTCGTTCTCCCAACGAAGGTTCGAATGGAATATCGAATAATCGAATTGGGAATCGTGTAGTGAAAAGTGTAAAGTGAAAAGTGATTGTGAAATCAAAATGTGAAAAGAAATAGTGAATTATGCACAAGATACAAGCTATGTATGCACAAAAGTCTAAAACGTGAAAACGGAAATGCAAACGTAATTTTTAAACGTAACGTACAAAATAAAACGTGACTTTTATACTAAAAACGATCCTACAAGTGTGAAACAATTTTCTAAAAATCTTAAACTATTAAAAAGAATTTTAAGAAAAAGAAAAATATTTTTTTGACTTTTTATTTATTTTCTATGATTTATTTTCTATTTTCGAAATTAAAAATGAATTAAAAATAAAGAAAAATAGAAAAATAAAGTGGAAAATGAAAATTTAATTCTAAAAATACTAAAATATTATAAAAGAATTTCTAAAAATATTTTTGTATTTTTCACAACCTTTTCTGAATTTTTATGGATTTTTGGTATTTAAAATCTATTTAAAATTGAATAAAATCAAAAAGAAATTTAGAAAAATAGTAAAAATGCTCAGAAAAATTTGGAAAAATTCCAGAAAATCAAAAATAATAAAAAGTACTTGAGAAAAATTTTTGAAATGAAAAAGAGCTGATTAAGTGCTTATTTAGTGCGACTGCTTATTCACAAGTGCTTAATAATAAGCACTTGTGAACAATTCTGGATGAAATCTCAAACACAGGCTAAGAATGATGTAAAATGCTCAGATATGTAAAGTTTGAACAATCACAATCACAAATTTTCACAGAATCACAAATACAAAGCAAATAGCTCAATGAATAAGCTCAAATGGAAAAACAGAAAAAGCTCAAGCTGGAACAGAAACAAAGTAATGGAACTAGACAATATTTCAACTAAAATCACACTCTGAAGCAAACATCAAACTCAGTAAATGAACAAGGAATACATATGCAGGCCTGTACAGCAAACAGTCATTCTGACTCAACTAAGCTATTGAGCAGGTGCAATAAGCACTTGATGAAGGCACAAATGAACCAGCTTATGGGGCAAAAGGTCAATGGCAATGCTGAGATACTAGATCAAGCAACTCTGCTGTCTCAGCTAATTCTTAACTATTCTAAAATCAACCAAGTCAGCAGTCTTTCAACCAAAAAAAACAATGCAACAGTTGGCTTATATGAGGCAAATCTACTAGTTTGACTAATTTCAGATTAAGATAAGCAATACCAATTAACTATCAAATTCTAAGAAACAATTAAACTAAATTTAGCTAACTATTACTAGATCACATCTATCAATTCAATTATACTACTGTTTTTCTAAAACTACCTAACTACAAGCTCAATTAACTTCTAACTTTGATTTTTAGCAAACTACACAGTCAATATTTTGATTCAAAAACTACTACTAAACTAAAATTACCTATGTGAGTACAATCTATATCAACCAATCAGCTATAATACTCAGCAAAGTGTTGATCCAAACACCCCTGAACAATACAGAATTAAGCCAATAAGATGTAACAAACAACAACTCTCCAATCAATCTTACAATATCATTCACCAAACACTAACTGAATCACATTTCAACATTATCAAACACTAGATCAGACAGAAAAACAAACTCACAATTCAAATCCAAAACAGTTACAAATATGAGAAATGCAAATACAGGATCTAGTAAACAGGATTGATCAATTAAACAATCTAACTCTATATCATCAACTACATCAACTATTACAGCAAATAATCATCAATCAAACAGTTATATCACTATTAAAATCAGATCTGCACTGGAAACTTTGAGAAGAGTTAAAATTTGAACAACACTTACAATTTACTTCCTCCTCAGCTCAAATTGAGGAGGTTCACTAAGCTTGCCTATCTCTAGGATAGGCAGGTCCTTCCCTGTCTGACCAAGCTATCCACAGTACCTCAACAATCCCTTGATCAAATACAGTTGACTTTTGTTGATTGGATTTAAGAACTAAGGGCCTGTTTGGTTCGCGGATTCTTTAGGATTCTGATGGAATTGGAATCTGATTCCATTCCATAACATGTTTGGTTCTCAGATTCAAGGAATTCAGAATCTGAATTCTATTCCTTAACGTGTTTGGTTGACAAATGGAATGGAATAAATTCCTTCAAAATCCCATTTGTGTGGAATTCAACATTCCATAGCAAAGTGGGAGGAATGTTTACAATTCCATAGAATTCAATATATTTATCATTTTTTTTGAAAGGTAAATATATATATTTATCATAAAAATCAGTTATTATTATTATTATTATTATTATTATTATAATAATAATAATAATAATATTATTATTATTATTATTATTATAATAATAATAATAATAATAATAATAATAATAATAATAATAATAATAATAATATTTATATTATTAATTATTATTATTTTAATACTATTATTATTATTATTATTATTATTATTATTATTATTATTATTATTATTATTATTATTATTATTATTATTATTATTATTATTATTATTTAATTTATCAATTTTAATTTAAAATGAAATTTTAAATATGTTAATATAATTTGTTTTTTCTCATTTTATTTTCTTGCAACCAAACACGCGATAGTTTTTGCAAATTACAATTCTTTAACATTCCATTCTTTAACATTCCAATTCCTTCACATTCCGATTCCAAAGAAACATTCCAATTCCATAAAAAAATATTCCGCGAACCAAACGAGGCCTAAAAGTTTAAATGAAAACAGATTGTACAAAGTATTATAGAGTTTAAACTATTTTTATAAAAGCTAAAACTACTTATTTGAAAACTTATTTAACATAATGAAGACATATGTTTATATTTTTTATTTATTTTCTGATTTTTTTTTATATTTTCTCACAATTATATAAGCTGAAATAAAAGTGAAATTTGATTAATACTGAATTAAAAGCTAAAAGTAAGCTAATTAAGGAATATAAAAGCTGAAAACACAATGTAAATTGCAATAAGCTAACAGAATTTAAGGAGAAATCTGAGAATTTTATTAAAATCTAAATGAGATTCAAATACAAAAGCTATTCTAAATACAAGAAATAAAATTGGCAAAGCTTCGCTAACCTATCTCTGCACCCCAACTAAGCTACAAATCACATCTATTTATAGGAAGAATGAGGGTTAGGGGTCACGGATTGCCAAGCTGGCAATCCATGTGAGCTTGTGTTTCTTTTGATCATCTCATAGCCGCTTGATCACTTCTAATCATTCCCTCTTAATAATAACCCTTGGATTGCTTTTTGATGATGCAGTCTAACCAATTAGATGCTGCCACGTAGTCCCCGTGTGCTTGTTTGAGTCACTGACATACTCTGACATCACAAAATTTTCTAGAAGCTTGATTGATTTGACTTCCTTGCCCTTAATCATGGTAATTAATTAGATTGGGAGCTAGGGTTCATGCGTTCCTGGGTTAAATGGGATTTGGGGGGAAAAATGAAAGGCGGGTTAATAATTTATTACTTATTTGATCCTTTGTGTTGACTGTTTGACCCTTTAGTATTAGTTTTGACCGAAAATTGCTTGGGCTCGGGTTTGGATAAGGGATGATTGGGCTTGGTGTTAGTTTATTGGATTTGGGCTTCTATCATGGACTAGACATTGAGTTATATTTTCAGATTTTGTACCATAAAATTACAAGGACTAAAAGTGTATAATCTGAAAAACCAAGGACCAAATTTGTAATTCTCCAAAAGTATTATCCAAGGGCTATTTCTGTCCATCTTAGATTCTTTGAGGGTTGATTTTGATTTATCTTGAAGATTATCATGAGGGACCAGATTTGACAATTCTGAAAAGTGCAGGGACCATTTCTGTCACTTTTTCAAACTTCACATAAGGATCACATCTGCTCATATATCAAACTCTAACGACTCTTATAAGCTCAAAGTGATTCCCAGCTTGACTTTCTGACCATCTCCCACTCTCGTGCCCGTTTTTCCGGTATTTGTTTGATTTTTCGTCTTTTTGTGATAAATACGTGCCTGCATATTCACAAACATAATACATACATTTCTTTGGCATTTGTTAGCTCAATTAGTCAATTTGGGTCGGTATTTGGCCATAAAATGGTATGTGAATTAACACATACCACTTTACTTAAAATGAAATAATCTTTATATTTTTGACTTATTTTTTTGATGTAATAGGCATAAGAAGATAAGAAAATGGGATTGTCAGTGAGTGTAAGAATAATCCCATGGGATTCACACTAAATCCCATGGGATTCATATAGAATGAGTGTTTGGATAAGCTTTTAGGAATCAGATTCATAGTTGTGTAATTTTCTGTTTAGTTTGTTAGTATTAGCACTTTGTGATTGATGAGATTGTGTTGTTGTTAGTTGCTTATAACTAATTTTTGTCTCAAAACTAATATTACTCTTTTCATCTTAAAATTGATATAGGTAAATTTTTGAACCCAACGCCGTTGTCTCGGTTTAATCCTTATGATAGTTTGGCAAAAGAAATCATCGGATGTTGATGTTCGTAAGGTGATGAAACCAGCGAATGTTTCATTGCCTCGGTTTAATCCTTTTGATAAGTTGGCGAAGAAAACATTGGATGTTGATGTTGGTAAGGCGACAAAACCAGCGGATGTTGATGTTGGTAATTTGGTGACTGTTGTTAAGGTGAATGTGCCGGTTGTTCAGGAGAATGAGATTGTGTCGGTTGTTCAGGGAAAGGCTCCGAGTGTTGTTCAGGAGATGGAGAAGGTGACGGTTGATTTTCGTAGTGTTATTTCAGCTGTTGTTTCTGATTTGGCTAATGAGAATGTGCCGAATGTTGTACAGGATAAGGAGAAGGTTCCTATTGATGTTGTTAAAGATACGGAGATGGAGAGTGTTGTTACATATAAATCAAAGGGAATCCCATGGGATTCACTGTGAATCCCATGGGATTAATAATGAATCTCTTTGTTATCAAGTTGTTTATATTATGTTTCTTTTATGTAGATACTGATGAAAAGAAAAAAGATATCGAAGAGTAAGGTTGTTTTAAAGAGAAAGAGAGGCGATTTTTCCGGTTCTGATAAAGAAGAAGATATTATACCTGAGGATAAGGGCAAGAAGAAAATGAATGGGAAGGCTCCGTTGAAGATAAAGAAGGACAATTCTCCGTCTGTTAAGCAAGTTTTAGCTGACGATGTTGTGAAGCAGTTGATGAAGACTCTGATGAAGAATTCGTCGGTTAAAGAAGAAGGTGATGAGGAGATTGAATTTAAGTCAAAGAATAAAGGGAAAAAGAAAGAGAAGGTGTTGACGCCTGATGAATACGACACCAAGATTATCTTTCTAAGTTGCCGATTCTTCATGCTAGGACCGCACCTACTACACTATATACTGCCATCCATGACACAAAAAAGGTTAATATGGAGAAGTTGTTTTTGCAGATATAGGTTTTAGCTCATATTACAAGTTTGATATAAACTACATTCCTTCAAGGTTAGGTAGGTACGTGGTTAAAAATTTTGATTCTGTGACTTGCCATTTGAAATTGGAAGATGGCAAGCCAATCGAGGCCACGGTTTCCAAAGTTCATGAGATGTTGGGTATTCCAACTGGCGGTGACTCTTTGTTATCTATAGAAACAAGGGGAGTTGAACATGATTTTGAGACTGTTTGGATTCGTCAGTTTGACCCAAAAGCTGCTAAGCAAATCAGAGTGAATGATATCGTTTTGAAATTGACTGAGTCCAAGGAAGTTGACTTCCTTTTTAAAATTAACTTTCTGACTTTTTTTCCGAACACAATGGGTATGTGTGCTGGCTTGAAGGGGGAAATTAACTTGGATGTTGTGAGGCGGGTTCAGGAAGATACTAAAATTTCTTGTATTGATTGGTGTGAGTACATCTTTCACTGTCTTAGATTAAGTAAAAAACCGACAACTCTTCTCAACAAATACACTGGTCCATATACCTTCCTCACTGTAAGTTTTAAATTGTTTTCATGTTTGTGTAACATATTTGTTGTAACTCTCTTACACTTTTTTGTTCTTTGTTTTTTGTTTTCAGCTTTTGTATTTAGATTCAACAAAGTTCAAGAAGCTTTCTGTTGTTCGTACACATCTAGCTATCAAACACTGGTCGTCATTCTTAATGGCACAAAGGCAGGACATGGAACTGAAAGAAGAAATTATGGGTAAGTTAGAACTTTATGGAGAATCTGAGTTGCCAGAGACGGAAGGTTTTATTCATGGTGATTCTTCTGATACCTCTTTCAAAGAGGTTCGTTAATTCTTTGTTTTATGTTCTTCTGATTCTTCTTTCAATTTGATCATGTTTAGGATCCTATAGGATTCATACACAATCCCATGGGATTCAATGTGAATCCCATAGGATTAATAATGAATCCCATAGGATTTACAACAAAATGATATCTCCCATTGGATTAGTGATGAATCCCATGGGTTTCACAGTGAACAAAATGGTATCTCAAATGAACCTAATTATCTTTGTTATTTTATATAGAATCCCATGGGATTCATTATTGTGGAAAACAAGAATGGGGGGTTGAATAGTTTTACGTCTTTTTAATTTTATTATGAAAACTTAGTTTAGTTTTAAAACCTTGTTTGCTTTTAAAACTTTGATTCAATCTTATGTGAACTCAAATCTTGAACAATATGAACAAGTATATCTAAGTATGAACAATAATAACAATGTAAGCTAAGTATGTGAAATCAACACATGCATAATATAAACAATTATAACTATATATAAAAGATAAGTACGTAATCGTTTATTTTATAATCCTTAGTTATATTTTGTATGAAAACTATACTTAATCGAAATGATCAATTATATGTATGTAACCTTTTTAGTTTGATTGTAAAAACTTTGTTTTGTGAATGAAACTTTCGTTTGATCTTTAAGTAAAGTCAATACTAGCACTATATGAGCAACTATATCTATACGTCTACGTCTACAAAAGTAATAACGATATAAGCAAGATAATAAATAATATATGGAAAGATCTAACCGCGAGACAAAGGATTTATAGTGGTTCGGCTACAAGGACACCTTCTTTGCCCTACTCCACTCCTCGAGTCACCTACTCGAGAGTTTTCTTCACTATGTCAACAAGCTCCCTTATGGCGGAGAAAACCGTAAACACCAATTTACACACCAATATACACACCAATTTACACACCACTTCTTCTTCACACCTAAGTCACAACTTCTACACACCTTCTTCAAATCAATCTACTTCACAACTAACTACTCCACACCTAGCTTCTTCACTACAATCTAATTCCTAACTTTTCTTCTTCACACCAAGCAACTAACTAATCACACAATCTATATATCTAGCACAACTATCTACAATCAAATATTCACAACAATCTTCACAAAGAATAGTGTAAATAATCTTGATGATGCACCAACAACTTGGATGTGGAGGTCACAACAAGTTGTAATACTTCTTGTTTGGGGGATAGAAGTATTCTTCTCTTGCACTTGAGAGGATGAAGTTTGAATCACTTTGAAACAAAGAATATATACACTTATGATCAAAGGATGAGAGAATAGAGAAATAGATCTAGATCAGAAAGTTTAGAAGTGCAAAAGGTGAGAAAAATCTGAGGGATGAATCAGTATTTATAGGGAGAAAAAATACTGTTCTGGAGCGTGGCCGGTCCCCTTAATTAGGGGCCAGTCCCCTTAATAATTAAGGGGGCCGCCTAGGGAATTAAGGGGGCCGCCCCTCCAGAACGTTGGGTTTATTTGTCCTTTTGTGGGGAAGGTTTTTCTGGATTAGATTTGCCATTTTTGGTTGGAAATTTGAAGTCATATATTTATAATGAATTAAACATATTCCTTTAATTCCAAAAATGTTTTGTAAAAGATATAAAATGTTTTGTGACATTTTATAAAAAGTCTAGTGTTTAAGAAAATTGTTCATTTGATCATAGAATGCAATAAACACTTTGTTTATTCATACCTTAAGTGATTTGGATGTAAAGACAAATGTTAAGCACTAAAAACTTGTTTACGTCATAAGTTTTATATTAAAGAGTTTATGCTTTGTAATTATCAAAACATAGAGACATTGTTAATATGTTAACAATGTTTTTAGACATTATTAATTTATGTCAACAATCTCCCCCTTTTTGATGATTACAAAACCTTAAACTCTTTAAACCTAAAAATTAATTTTTAGACAAGTATTAGAGTTTAACATTCACTTCTCCCCCTTTTTGTAAAATCAAAAAGGTTATGCCGACTAGCTTCGTAAATGAAGTTAGACGGGATAAAAGCTCCCCCTTGATGTGTGCTCCCCCTTGTTCGATGGCACCAAGGGATCGAGATATGGAATTCTCGCAAGAAAAATATTAGAAGCACAAGCATATATAGAAGAATATGCAATATACAAATAACGAGCATAGTAAACAAATATTAAGGATACATAACAATTAATTCAAAGATCCTAATTTGCCAAAGAGAGCCACCGGACTTGCTTGTAACAAAAGGTTGGTTGATTCGTATTTGAAAGTGAAAATCATAAGCATATGGTATGCTTAGATGGTTGATGATGGAGTGTTTGGAATGAGGATGGTTGAGTTAGGATAAGGTTGTTGGATTAATGGAGGTTGTTGGATTAATGGAGGTATATGTTCGGGTCATGAATGTTGGATAGTTTGGTGGTGGAGAGTTTGTAGCGGAAGAGGTTGATTGAGGTTTTGGATGTTGTTCAAGTGAGGGTATTGGATGTGATCTAGTGAGAAGATATTCAATCCAAGTGTTCATTGAATGCAATGGTTTTTGGATGTTGCTCATGGGCTTCTTTTAGCGCCTCAATGAACTTCAAGTGTTCGGAGGAAGGTGATGGTGGTGGAGCATGATAGTTGTCTTGGGTGATGGTTTGAACATGCAACATAGGAATGGCATGTGAGGTTGTAGGATGTGGTGGTGATACTCTTGGTGGTGGAGACATGTTTGAGCTTGGGTAATCATGAAAATATGATATGTGTGGAAGAGATCCTTCATGAGTGGATGGTGTTTTTGTTGAATGAGCAACATGTAAAGTGTTGGTAATGGGGTTGGGATTATTGTTTTGGGATTGTGCATGCTCATCATAAGAAGGAGCATTAGTCGAAGCACGAATGGATGATTTGTTGTTAAATGGATCATTTGTGTGAGAGTGAGGTTTAGGTGTTGGTTGATTATGAACAACATCGCTTGAGTTGTGAAAAGATTATGAGGTTTGAGTGTAATGTAGAAGGATATGGGTGAGTAAAGGTTTTTGATATGTAATGTTGGTGAGAAGGAAAGTGAGGTGTTAGGTAAGTAATGTTTGAAAACATAGGAGGAATTTGGTGTTGGATGTTTGACAACGTCATTTGATTTGACGGAATTTTAAAGGAAGTTAGGCTTTCTTCTCCAAACAAGTTTCTTGGTGGTTTTGGTTTAATGGGAGAGGAAATGATGAGATGAGTGGAGATTGAGAGGAATGAGAGTGTTTATAATGTAGGATTGGTGGGATCAAGGATGGATAAACATTGATGGAAGGTTTAGGATAAAATAGGTTTGTGAATTTTGGGAAGTGTAGGATGAAATGGGCTAAAATATAGAAAAGGGAAACAACACCTTCAACCATCAGATGGCCGGTCCCCTTAATTGGAGGCCGGTCCCCTTAATAATTAAGGGGGCCGCCTTATGATTTAAGAGGGCCGCCCATCTGGTGATTCCCAGATTTCTAGAAAAGGGTTTTTGGTAGTGAATTGCAGAAAGGTTGTGTTTTTGGTTTCAAACAAGTCCAACTCTTTGAGGTAATTAAGCATATACTAATTATGTAGGCAATTATGTAGCCAAAGCATGTTAACCAAAGAGATTAAGTAAACAAGCAATTTCATCTAGCATGCAAACATACTCATCAAGCAAGTAAAATATAAGTGCTAGGAAACGATAAGCAACATCAAGTATTTCATAACTACATAATAATGAGGATTAATCCTAATGTGTATCAATGTGCAATAAGTGGGTAGTTATGATAGCATGTATTTCTAGACTTGTTACAAACAAAGTCTTAATGAACAAACCATGGTCCTCTTGATTTGATTTAGTTCACTTATAAGTGTCATTTATATAAATATAGATGACAAATATGAGATCACCATGCATGATTTTAAAAGAGACGTTTTTAGCATTATTCAACAATGTTTGAAAGTAAGTTTTCACTTGGATGTGAGAGTTATTTGAATAAAATATATTGGGTTTTTACTTCAAAATGTGTGAATGAACGGTAAAGAATATTTTCCCAATCTTTAGTTTTGATCAAAACAAAATTGTGGATATTGATAGTGAAAACATGTTATTTAAAAGTGGGATAGTTATTTGAAAGACTATTTTTCAAAATGTGAGGTTTTTGCATATTTTTAGAGATATTAGATTTTTGACAACAAATATCATAAATCAAATATTTTTAAAAAATGTTTATTAAAGATCTCATGCTCAAGAGGATTGGTTAAGCCTATTATTGTCTCATGCTATCGTTTCTACATATCCTATGATCCTAAAGGAAATGAAGACGATAATTTATATGTTAGATGCGAGAGTGTTGAATGGGGTATAACCTAACATCAATTGTTCCTTTGTTTTTGCACGCTTATCTGACTTAATGCCATAGTCTACGAGAGCTTGTTTCATCCATAGTTTTCTTACACGAGGGATCTAATCCTACTTCTATATCAACGATTGATCCACTTAACTCATTTCACTTCATCACCATGAGTTTCCTAATAGTGGATATAGAAGATTTCCATTTTCTATTTTGTTCGGCAATGAACAATTTTATCTTATTCCTAGGAAAGTCAACCAATGATGTTTCTAGGTTATAAGAATATAAGCAATTATGTACTAAGCATTAATCTAACTAATCATTTATCTAAGCATGCAAATTATAGTGATGAACTTAAAAGAAACGCGTACCTTTTAGTCTTCAATGGAATATCTTCAAACACTTCAAGTGACCATGTTGACTTATAGAAGTCATTTGTAGATGATATTCCAACTTCTTCCAAGATTGACAACTTAGCCACTTGGTCCCCATTGTCTCATTGGTCCAAAGTTGTTTGGTCCAAACATATTTAACATTTGGCTAGGATGCATGTATGGTGGTAATATTTCCCATTGTCTCATTTGTCCAAAGTTGTTTGGTCCAAACATATTTAACATTTGGCTAGGATGCATGTATGATGGTAATATTTCCCAAGGATTGTAACTTGGTTGATAATTCCACATTTGATTTCTAGTGTTATTGTAATATTGTCTATTTTGATTTCTTCTAGGTTGAGATGTTTTAGATCTTGGATGATGATTTTTAGTTTTTCTTGGTGGTGGAGTTTTAGATCTAAATTTAGGTTTAGAGGATCCTACTTCGGTCTTTAAGGATGGTTTATAAAAAGTTTTTACTTTTTCATCATTCGCAATGGGTATTTTTCTATCTTTTGTAAGTATATACTTAGGATTTGATTCTAATAATTTTTGTTTACTAGATTCACATTCAAACTTTATATTTTTATTTTCACTAGTTGAAACATTAGTTGAAGTTAATCCTAGACCGGTTTTATCTCCCGAAGTTTCTTGAGCACTTAGTATTTTCTTAAGTGGGTTATTACTATTTTTAAACCTGTCAAGTTTGAAAATTTCATCTTTAAGTTTTTCGTTTTCATTTTTAACCTCTAAGCAAGTTTTACATTTTACAAAAACTTCTTTTCCTTTTTCCAAATGTTGTAGTTTAATTTTTAATTCGAGTACTTCATTTTCTAATTGATTATTAATATGTTTTAGTGACTTATTTTTAGCTATAACCTTTTGACCTAATTTGCATAACCTATTATATTTACTATCTAGGTCTTTTTCGTCTAATGATAAATTTTTGTCACTAAAGTATTCGGTTTCGAAACATACCTCGCTTGATGTCTTAGCCATAAGACACTTTTCTTCATTTGTGGTTTCTTTCTTGTCCTCATCGCTATCACTCCAAGCACCTCCGATAAACGCCTTTTGATTTTGATCTCTTGACATCATTGGACACTTTCCGATGAGATGATTTGGATTGCCACATTTAAAACACTTCCTTTCATTATATGGTTGCCTAACATATCTTCCTCGTCTTTTGAAGTATTTCTTGAAGTCTCGTACGGCCATAGCATACTCTTCATCGTCACTTTTGGAGGTTGAGCATTTTTCGTCACTAGAGTCCTTTTTAGCTTTCAACGCAATTGATTTGCTTTGCTCCCTTTTTCCTTTGACCATCTCGGAGTCTTTCTTTATTATTTCTTCGTAGACCTTTAAGTTACCGATCAATTCGTCAAGTTGTAGAGTTGACAAATTCTTTGATTCTTCAATCGCCGTAACTTTAGCTCGCCATTTTGGATGAAGAGCCCTAAGAAATTTCCTAACAAAATTCTTACTAGAAAAATTCTCATCAAGTGCTTTTAAACTTGTGATGATAGTGTTAAACCTAGCAAAAGCATTATCTATTGATTCCTCCTCCGGAATCGTAAATTGTTCATATTGTTGAACAAGAAGATCTATTTTGTTATCTTTAACTTGACTATTACCTTGGTGAGTGATTAGTAAAGAATCCCAAATTTCTTTTGCGGTTTTACACATAAAAATTCTTTCATATTCTTTGCGTGGTAACGCATTATAAATAACCATTTTAGCCTCATTATTTTTTGCTAGTTTCTTTTTCAAATCATCATTTTGTTTTTCAAAAGATATAATTTCATCCATTTTAGTTTCAAAATTATATTGAATAGGAGGAAAATCACCAAAGGTAATAACATGCCAAAGATCTAGATCCTTTGATTTCACATAAGTTTCGAATCGATTTTTCCAATAAAGAAATCCATCACTTTCAAATAATGGTGGTCTTTGCATAGATTGCCCTTCTAAATATTTTTCAGATTCCATAGATCGTTACAAGTTTTAAAATACAATTTATTTTAAAAATCTTGCTAGACGTGGCTCTGATACCAATTGTGGAAAACTAGAAGGGGGGGTTGAATAGTTTTACGTCTTTTTAATTTTATTATGAAAACTTAGTTTAGTTTTAAAACCTTGTTTGCTTTTAAAACTTTGATTCAATCTTATGTGAACTCAAATCTTGAACAATATGAACAAGTATATCTAAGTATGAACAATAATAACAATGTAAGCTAAGTATGTGAAATCAACACATGCATAATATAAACAATTATAACTATATATAAAAGATAAGTACGTAATCGTTTATTTTATAATCCTTAGTTATATTTTGTATGAAAACTATACTTGATCGAAATGATCAATTATATGTATGTAACCTTTTTAGTTTGATTGTAAAAACTTTGTTTTGTGAATGAAACTTTCGTTTGATCTTTAAGTAAAGTCAATACTAGCACTATATGAGCAACTATATCTATACGTCTACGTCTACAAAAGTAATAACGATATAAGCAAGATAATAAGTAAGATATGGAAAGATCTAACCGCGAGACAAAGGATTTATAGTGGTTCGGCTACAAGGACACCTTCCTTGCCCTACTCCACTCCTCGAGTCACCTACTCGAGAGTTTTCTTCACTATGTCAACAAGCTCCCTTATGGCGGAGAAAACCGTACACACCAATTTACACACCAATATACACACCAATTTACACACCACTTCTTCTTCACACCTAAGTCACAACTTCTACACACCTTCTTCAAATCAATCTACTTCACAACTAACTACTCCACACCTAGCTTCTTCACTACAATCTAATTCCTAACTTTTCTTCTTCACACCAAGCAACTAACTAATCACACAATCTATATATCTAGCACAACTGTCTACAATCAAATATTCACAACAATCTTCACAAAGAATAGTGTAAATAATCTTGATGATGCACCAACAACTTGGATGTGGAGGTCACAACAAGTTGTAATACTTCTTGTCTTGGGGGATAGAAGTATTCTTCTCTTGCACTTGAGAGGATGAAGTTTGAATCACTTTGAAACAAAGAATATATACACTTATGATCAAAGGATGAGAGAATAGAGAAATAGATCTTGATCAGAAAGTTTAGAAGTGCAAAAGGTGAGAAAAATCTGAGGGATGAATCAGTATTTATAGGGAGAAAAAATACTGTTCTGGAGCGTGGCCGGTCCCCTTAATTAGGGGCCGGTCCCCTTAATAATTAAGGGGGCCGCCCGTCTAGAACGTTGGGTTTATTTTTCCTTTTGTGGGGAAGGTTTTTCTGGATTAGATTTGCCATTTTTGGTTGGAAATTTGAATTCATATATTTATAATGAATTAAACATATTCCTTTAATTCCAAAAATGTTTTGTAAAAGATATAAAATGTTTTGTGACATTTTATAAAAAGTCTAGTGTTTAAGAAAATTGTTCCTTTGATCATAGAATGCAATAAACACTTTGTTTATTCATACCTTAAGTGATTTGGATGTAAAGACAAATGTTAAGCACTAAAAACTTGTTTACGTCATAAGTTTTAGATTAAAGAGTTTATGCTTTGTAATTATCAAAACATAGAGACATTGTTAATATGTTAACAATGTTTTCAGACATTATTAATTTATGTCAACAATTATTAATCCCATAGGTTTCACATTGAACAAAATGGTATCTCAAATGAACTTAAATTATCTTTGTTATTTTTTCTATATGAATCCCATGGTATTTACAACTGTAACAATTCGCATTTTCAGGATAATTACTATTCCCGGGAAAATTCACTATTCACTTTTACTATTCATTTTACTATTCATTTTTACTATTCATTTTTCCCGAAACTTTCCCGAAAGTTGATTTTTATTTGATATTCTCGAGTGATAAATCATTTCCATGGCAAATTAAATGTTTGACATTCGTCAGATCATTTTCGTGAAAGTTATTAAGGAATTACACGTTTTAGGGTAAAACGTCATTCAGAAATTCTACGCACAACGAAATTCGACCCCGTCAGGTGACCCCACATCAGAAAAATGTTTGACACACTCATGATTTATTTGAGAATAAATCATGACTGAGAAAAACATGACCAAAATAAGCCTCGGCCGTGAAAAACTGAAATTTTCAGTTTTTAAGCATTTTTACTCAGCCGTAACCTTAGCCTATACCTGCACCGCGTTTCTAATACGATTTGAGTTTTCAACTTATTAGAAAAAGTCAACATATTTTTCCCTCCTCCTTTGACCAAAAATCATTCCTTGATTTTATAAGTTATTCCTTGATTTTTCGGCTTACAGTTTGATGTCTAAAAGACATTTAATACCAACCGACGCTAGACTGAGCCCAGTCTAGACATTATAAGTCATTTTAAATCATTTATAACCTATTAGAAAAGTAATATTTTACTTTTCTCAATTTTACGCAATATTCGTACGTTTTACGTATTACGCGTTTTAGACCCGTGTTTCCAGTTTTAGCAGGGTTTTACCACCCAAATGGAACCTACCACTCATTTTATATTTTATTATGGAGTATTTTGACATGTTTAACCATTCTTCCAAGTTTCGTATTTTTACGATACCCGGTTTTACGTTTTGAGGCTTAATCATTTACGATTGGCATTTCCCGGAGTCAAAACTAACCAAGTATCTTGGATAATATCCTCAAAAGTCCACCCTTGCTCCCCAAGCTTGGCCAAACCGCCACTAGGGGGGGGGGATTCACACTAGGTGTCATGATCTCATGCTAGGAGGCCTTAAGATCCATCCATGTGTTAACCTTGGCCTCCAAGGGTAGACAAGTCAAGCTTGTAACCTCCTCAAGCTCATATTTAAGCCTTCCTTCCCTTCATTTGTATGCCACATTCCACACACACAAACACTCTCATCTTTGCTTGATTTATTCCAAGTTTCATGCAAGATTCAAGTACCATATCAATACCAAAAACCTAGTTAGGTTTTCATTCATCAAAACACTTCCATAACCTCATATACTTGGTGATTTCTCTTGAGTTTGAATCCACTCAAGTCACCTCAATCTTCATCATCCATCTTTCAAGATTACAAGAGTAGAAAGATTGCATGAAGTGAAGTGGGTTGAAGCAAGTCTATCAAAGTCCTATCCTTACATGTTAACTTCCTTTCATCTTTGAAAGCCAAAAGTTGTAAGCCAAACCCTAACATGCTCCTTGTTGAATAATCATGTTCATGTTATTTACATATTATTCATGCTATATTATGTCTTGTATTCATGTCCATGATGTATAAAAGTGAGTAAAACAAGTTGTTGTAATTGATTGACAAGATAAGTTACTAAAACAAGTAAACTAGTGACTTTCTTGGTAAGACCTGATCAAAATGGTAAAAATATGATGTTGGATCATTACATATTACAGTATAGGACTTAACAAGGAAACCATAGCAATTTGAACCACCTAAAACGAGTATACGAGTCAAAAGTTACGCCCATTTGAAGTTACAAAAGATCTCCGGCAAAACTGCCTAAAACCACACTGTTTTGCATTCTGTGATTTTGAAAGTCCCCCTTCTGTTCCGATTCATCAAAAAGTTAAAACACGAAAGTTGTCTGGAACGACGTTTTCGTTCAGGAACAAAGAAGCTCGAACCCTAAAAACGTTTTCCGAGTGATAATTTCTTCAAATTCTAAACAGCCCATTTTTAGACCAAAGTCACTATATTATGGTTATACTTTAAAAGGAACAAGAGGTCTTATGACCTATAATCAAGACCATCACCATGGATAGAGCCAAGGTTGTGTCTCATGACCTTGGAACAAGGACCAAAGGTCATGGCTAGGCCATGACGAAATGACCATACCAACTTACATAGGCGTAAACATGAAACAATGAATTAGGCGATAACTTGAACAAGCAATTTGGATCTACTTCACTTAAAGGAACCATGAGATATTACCAAGAGAAAATGGTCATACAAGACTTATGAAACTAACCCTAATAACAATCTTCATGTACAAATAAACTTTCCTAAGTTTATTCAAGTATCGGACATGTAACTTTTCGGATCAAAAGTTATATCTATATATTTTATCAACTACTACAATAGTAGGGAGCCTCATGTGAGAAGTTCATTATGTAAGCCGTCGAGATGAGTTGTGGATTTACGAGTTAAAGTGTCCTGGCTCCTCGAACGCTTAGTAACATGACTTCTGAATTATGTCGGCCTGAACGGTAGGAAACGATATACAAAACATACATGTTTCATGAATCTTTTCTTTCAAAGACTTACATTATACATCATACAACATCATGGACTAAATGCAAGATATTTATATAGGCACTTATTCATATTCTTCATGTCACAACTCGTAATTTCCGGTCATTTTTCTAAACCTTGACAAATTACTATTCACAAGTTACTATTCATCACTTACTATTCATCGTTTTACTATTCATCGTTTTTTAGGTCAATTTGACATTCCGAGACACATTCAGAAATTTTACTATTCACTTGACACTATTCATTTCCGAGAGAAAACCACTATTCACGTGCATTACTCATGACATCGTAAATTTAGTTACGAGTATTCAAAATTCGCGTAACCATATTGGTTCAAGAGCGAA
>JARVZY010009688.1:0-25570 GCA_030686995.1 Artemisia argyi
AACACTATTTGTGAGGTGCTAGTGTATGACCTTCGTGCTTGTCTTTGGTCTTTAGTGGAATGATTATTTGTTGTAATTACTTTTATATTAGTGTTAAATGACCCCTAACTTGTATTTTGAGTAGAATAAAAGCGCATTTGCTTGAGGACAAGCAAATCTCAAGTGTAAGGGTATATGATGAGGCAAAAAATGATCCGTTTTTAGGGGGTCATTTAAGCCCGGAATTGAATTTATTTGATCAAATATTGCCCTAAATCGTTCCTTTTGTGATTTGAGGTACTTTTGGAGTGAATTCTGGAAAAGGAAGCAGTTTGGACGTTTTTGGAGCATAAAAGTGAAGAAAACGGCAAAGTCTTAATTTTCCTTGCTGGGAACAGTACCTGACGGCGTCACAAGCTTCTTCATGACGGCGTCAAGAGTAATACAAGAGGTGGAAGTTGATAAAGTCCATGACGGTCCAGAAAGTTTTGTGCATTAGAGATGACGGCGTCACCCAAGGCCGTCATGTGTAAAATTAAAGAGTGATGGCCTAGAAAATTTCCTGAAGGCGTCACGTAGGCCGTCACGTGTTAACTTGTCAAAACTTGCGCGCGGAGTAGCTGATATTGTTTTGGTCATAACTTTCGCATGCGAACTCGGATTTAGGTGATTCAAAAGCCCACGCGAAGAGGGCGAGGAAATCTACAATTTGGTGAAGAAAAATTGGTCATGATGCTGTCACTCTTTACGGGGTGACGCTGTCAACCCTTACCGACAAAAAACTTGCCTATAAATATAACATCATAACTTCACTTTTTGTAAGCCCTAAACCCTAAGGTCGATTCCTGGGTTTAGGTAGGTGTTTTTCCAGCAACTTAGAGGGTTTCAATCACTCCATAAACATCATGTATTGGTTTGTTGATTCTATCTTAATTATGTTTTCCATTATCATTGTTGCTTGCTCTTCTTTGATGATGTTTTGCTAATTCACCTTGTGTCTACTTATGATTGTGTGAAACTTGTATATAATTGATTAGATCTTATTGATTCCTTGTTGATGTTTGTGTCTATCTTCATCAATTAGGGTGTGACACTTCGATAGATCTAATTGGTTTAGCTTATAATTCTTGTTTCCTATTGTTTCTTATTTATCCAAAATTATCAAGAAAATTTTAGTTGACGAAATGTCAAATAAAAGTGTCAAGTAATTCCTTTGGTGCGAATACTCTTTAACATATTTTTAATTAAATATAAATCTAATATATATATATATATATATATATATATATATATATATATATATATATATATATATATATATATATATATATATATATATATATATATATATATACATATATATTTTTTTTCAGAAATAGCGCCACGAAAAATTCGAGTTTTGGCCGGGCGGCCCCTTAAAATTAAGGGGACCGGCAGCCAAATAAGGGGTGGCCCCCTTAATGTCTAAGGGGGCCGGCCAACTGATTCTCTCTCCCTAATTTTCCAACTTAAACTCCATACCAAACACTCCATTTTCCACATCCCCTTTCATTTTAGTTGCTGTGAACGAATGAAAAACCCAAAACCATCAAAAATCCACTTCCAAATCTCCTAATTTAGCTTGATTCGCAAGGGGCAAATACTTATAACACGATTAGCAACAAGTATTATAAGTTTTTCATAACACGTTTCATCTAATTTCATCAAATTTTGGTTATAATCAAGATTAGACATATTATTTCAAATCCTTCAATTTCATTTTTTTTCTTTAAATTGAGTCTAGGATTTTCATAACTAAATGCTCCCCATATGATTAGTATGCATAATTAACACTAAAATTCAATAATCACCAACCCTCTTATTGAAATTTTTTGAAAAAGCTCATACACTCCTTTTCGAATTTTTTTTTAAATACATTATTGAATAATGACATAAAAACTTGTTAAAACTAATCACATTGTGTTTTTTACAACTTATTAAACATGTAAATATACTTTTCGATGAATTGAAAATAATTCAATATACGATAATAGGGTGTTTGGATTACGTCCAAAAGTTATCAAAATTACGTCAACATAAATTTTACAACACAATGTCAAGATTATAAACATAAAACTAGTAATTTAGAGTTTTCAAGATATATAATTCTGATGAGTGCTCAAACACTCATCATTTTTGGTCAAATATAAACTGCAAAACATTTAAAAACACTCAAAAATGCATCAAAATACTGAAATTATTCCAAAATTGTGTTTTATATGTTTTAGATGCAAAATGAGTAAAAACAGTTGAAAATCGAACAAAGTTTGCATAATTGGCAGTTTCGGTCCCTCAACTTTCAAAAATTGACAAAAGCAGTCCCTAAGCATATATTTTAAGTTGAAAAGTCAATGATAGTCCCTTGAGTTCAAAAATTATCAAATTTGGTCCCTGGGTGAAAGTTTTGAAAAGTTTACAATTTTGGTCCCTAAACTTTGAGTTTTGGCATTTTTAGTCCCTAGGCATTTTTAAATGGGAAATTTACATTATTGGTCCTTGGAAAGTCACAATTCTTCACAAATGGTCCTTGGGTGGAAAGTTTGAAGGAATTGCAAGTTTATTCCCTGGACTTTGAAACTTGTCAGATTTGGTCCCCAGATGTCTAAAAATGGAAAATTAACATCTATGGTCCCTGGATTAGTGGAGTTTGGCAAGATTGGACCGTATGAGTACTTGGGAATATTACATTTTCAGTCCCTTTTGTTTTCAGTTTTTACACTTATGGTCCTTGTGATATTTAACAAAACCAAATGGACCATTTTATTTTATCCAATATCCCAATCCAAACCAAACAACAACCTGACCCACTCCTAAGCCCACACAAACCCCAGCCCAAAAACCACCCCCGTTTTATATTAAAACCACCCTGGTCAACCCACGGTCAAACCAACACCTTGACCACTGTTCACCCTTCTCCTTTCCCCCCATTCCCTGCTTCCCTGTCTCCCCCCTCCTCTCTACTTTTCCTCACCAACACTCCCTCTTGTCCCCTACACCTCACCTAAACAATAAATGTTCTCACCTACACCTCACCAAACCCACCCAATTGCACTTTCCCTGTTTTCCCGCCAAAACCCATTCAAGGGTCAGGATTAAATCCCAAGCATCCAACAGCTCAAAATATTAGTGGGAATGAGAAAGAAGGTCACCCTGGCCTATTTAAATGAAGAAAAAAGAAGAAAGGGACAATAGTCAGTGTAGGGTAATTGTAGCATAGTTTTTACATGTCGTTTTTATTAATTTCTACTTTCCAAGTTGTAATCAGTAGCTTAGAAGGGTCTTACTGAGTATTGTAAGTGTAATTCAACTTTCCTGAGTGATAATTTAAAAGTTCTTTGTTTATCTAAGCATTTGTCTTATTTTCAGTTCAAATTTCCATTTTGAATCCCATATTGTTAAAGTCTGTTATTTGTTGATCATTAAGTTCACGTAAGATATCAAAAAGCTTTTAGAAGCTTTCTTTAACTGTTTAACCAGTTTTAGGCTTCTATCAAGGAAAATCCTCAAAATTCCAAATAAATCAATAAAAAATCAAAAAGAAGAAAAAGAAAAGGAGGAGAAATTGAAGATTGGTTTAGAGTCTCAGGGAGTCAGCAGGGCGAGTGTGAGTGGTTCAATCTTTGTTTTGAGCACAAGGCTCATTGTAAGTCTCTTTTCAATTTTTTTCATTATTATTGCTCTTACTTTATTTTCAGTAGTATAAGGTGTTATTAGTTGTTGAAATATGCTTATTTAGGCTCAACTTAAGTGAGTGTAAGTTTAACATTCAGTTTCATGGTTTAAATTTTCATATAGCTTCATCAAAAAGCCTTAACAGGTAATTAAGGGGTGTTTGGAACAGCTTTTATCTTGGAGTTGTTGTTGTATTTAGAAGTTAGGTTTTGTGGTTTCACTGTCCTTAGGCTTGAACTTGTGCAAATTGACCAATTCCTTGGTCACCTTTATAGTCAAAAGTCAAAAATCCTTCTAGCCTCAACTGTGGTAAACTGTGTAGAGTTTAGGCTATGATAATCACCATTTAGGGTTAGAACTTCATCACTTAGCTTATTTTGGGCTCACTTCATCTTATTACAACTTATTTACTCAATTGCATCCACTAGAAACTCATCAAAGTCAACATTTCAAGTTTATGCAAAAAGTCAAAAATTTACTTTGTGAAGAATTTCCAAATTTCCAAGAATTTTAGTGAATTTTGTGTTGAGTTTTAGGGCTCAAGCTTTTTACATGTTCTAGTTTTCCAGCTAATCTTTAAGAATCAGAAAAGTCCTTATTTTTAAGATTTTTAATGAGCTTATTTTGTTGGCTTAAAGTAGGCTGCAGGGCAAGCGTATGCCCTGCACCACAACTCAGTCCATAAGCCCCAATTTCAATTGCTTCTATCCTGTTCATTTGTGGGCCCTACCTACTGCTTATTGGCTTATTTGAAAGTCAATAAGCCCTACTTTGAGGTTTTGGGCTTATTTTCACGTTTAGAGCTTATTTAGTAGGGCTGCATGCTCCATCTTCTTTGTCCCATTTTGCTTAAATGCTGAGTGATCAGCTTTTGTACCAACCTTCAAGGCCCTCCCCTGACTTCACATGTGGGCCCCAGAGCTTAATATTTGGCTTATTTGAAAGCCAATAAGCTCATCTTTTTGTTTGGGCTTCCAAGCTCCCTAGTGGGCCCCACATAGCCTATAACTTGGCCATTTGGCCTGTGTAACTGTTTGGTTCTGAGTTGCTTTTGGAATTGCTTATTCCAAGTTGCTGGCTTATCTCCTGTGCTTATTCAATCTCTTTGACTCATTTCTGTTCCTTTAAGATAGTTGCTGCCTATTTTTACTGTGTGGATCCTTGGTGAGCTTATTTGAGCTCAAAAGGTCCCATTTTATAGCCAAAAATCCAACTGTTGGGCTTATGAGCTTGCACTCAGCTTATTTTTAAGCTTCAGCCAAATTTCCTTTTTTAAAGTTGGTTATTTTGAGTTTATAAATAGTTTTCCATAAGAAAAACCAGAAAAATCAAGTTTTAAATTAAGTGATAGTTTCTATTTAATATCATTTATCTTTTTAATTTTCCTTTTTAGATTTTTATTAAGTAACTTGCATTTTTATATTTTTATTAATTTTCTTTTATTTTAAAGTATTTTCAGTAATTTTTCCAAATTTTTATATTGTCATTTAGTATTTTCTAGAATTAATATTAGTTTTATTAATTATTAATTAATATTTAAGTATTAAATAGCATAATTCGTTTTTATCAAGTAACACCTAGTTTTTACATTTTTTCTAGCTTTTATATAATATAATATAATTTTAGGAATTTTCTCATAATTTTTACTGTTCATTTTCTATTTTTTAGAATTTAATTAGTTTAATTTGTAATTAATTAATATTTAGTTAAATAAATATTAAAATAGTTTAAAAACATATAAAACAAACTTTTTATAATTTTTTTAGTAGTTTTATAAAAATTTTCATAATTATCTAAGTTATTTTAGTATTTTTAGTAATTTAAATTAGTTTAATTAGTTAATTAATAAGTAATCAGTAATTAATTAATAATAAATAATTAAAAAGTGTAAAAATTAATTTTCTTTTTCTAAAAATTTTCTTTTATTATTAGGATTGTAAAAATGTAATTTTCATATCTGTAAGTATTTTCTTTCACCAAAAACTCGCGTTTTATTTCGTACGTCTACGTACAATTAAATCAGACGTACGCGTTTTTAAGTTTTAAACGTTTCTGGGTTTCCCAATTTTACAATCTTGTTGATGTAGATTATTTAAGCTATTTCCTTGTACATTTCAGTAGTGTAATCAATCACAAACCCCTTTCTGTCCAAATTCACCCGATCACAAACCTGTTTGGATACCATCCACACCTCGTCGGGACATAACGACCCGAGGAAACACTGTATTCTGCGGAGATTGACTCTAGGAAGTTTGACTTAGTTGACCATTCACTTGGTTGATTTAGGTTGACCGTTTAGAGCCAGTCAAATTCATATATATACTGACATTTTAGTAGTAAATTCTCTAAATAAGGGAGCGTTTGGTTTAACTTAGAAAACTACATTTTTGAGTCAAAATCTAAATTATCTTTTTCAAAACAAATCACTTATATAAGAAACTCGTAAGAAATAGCAAGTTATACAATCTAATGTATATCTAGCAAAGTTTCAAGATATATTAAGATGTTTAAAAGGGGCGTTTGGATTATCCCATAACTACTTTCTAAACTTCGTAAAATATATCTAAAATGAGTTAAAAAATAATAAGAAACATAGTAAACTACTTCTTAGTTTTAAGGTCTTAGAGTCGAAGTATGTTTACGTTCCACATATGTCATAACAATATATGCATTATTTTTTTGTTGTTGTTAACTTTATTTTATTTTTATTTTTATTGTTATCGTGTTTAGGTAAAAAATGCCCAAAGTCATTACCAAAGATATTTCCTAAACCAAAAACTATATTCCCAAGTCTCTCAACTTCCCACCACCTCTCCTTCCATTGCTCGTATCTATCATCAAATTGAGGATAGAAACATTCATGAAGGTCGTGTCGTAGATCAAGCTTACTATCAATTCGATTTCATTGAACGCTTATTTTCAAATATCCGATTCGAATGTCTTTACCAAATCAATGAACCCGTCATCCCCCGTTTCATTCTCGACTTCTATAGCCAAGTCACGGTCCAAACCGATGAATTTAATTCTATTCTCATCTCATTCATGATCCAAGATGAATTCATTACTCTAACTCTTGCACAATTTGGGCAAATCCTCCAAATTCCTTTTACCGGTCAATCAGTTTTAACCAACGAATGGGATCTTGGTGCCCTTCAACGTTGTCGTCCAACTTTTGGTCCTTATTTCTCCAAAATTCCTTCTCCCGGAGAAAATCGCCAAATGCTCGGGTTAGCTCGTGAAACTACCACTCGCAAAATCAAGTCCAAAAATGTCGATATTTCTGAAAACAAAATTCTACTCAAAGAATTAAGCCCCGACATGAAACGTTAGGAAGAACTCATTCGTGAGAATGTGTTCGGTACCGGAGGCCACCGTGACCATCTCCCGGCTTGTCTCGCTCACATGTTGTATTGTGTGGTTGCCGAACAACCTTACAATTTGGCTTATTTCTTTATCAAGCGTATTGAATGCGCAAGAGCTACTCCTAAGGCTAATCTTCCGTATGGTATGTTCCTCACTCGTCTCTATCATCATGTCATCCAAAACTATTCTGATCTTGATGGTAGTATCTATCAACCCATCTATCGAACCTTGCATCCTCTCGTTCTTAAACAAGCCCGTAAACCTCGTAGTGATAAGGGTAAATCTCATCGTCATAGCTTTCATGGATCATCATCTCGTCAAGAGGATGACGAGGAGGGTGAATAAATTCATCGCGCCTCTCCTTCCACTACATTTGTTTATGATTTAGAGGACTTAGACTATTTCGAATACCAAGTGTCATCTCCTTCCTCTCAAACCAACCAAGTACTATTTGAGTGACAAACCAAGTTGCTCAACCAAATGCAAATGATGCATAAGGAGATGTGAGGAGGTTCAAGTCTATTGCCAAGACGATTGGGGGATTGTTTTGAAAGAAGTAGAAGTAATGAGGAGCGTGGTATTAGCTTTGGATGCTTATGTTTATTGAACAATTAGTATTTTGTGTTATTTGAATAATTGTTGCTTATGGGCTATATTTCCGATATGTATTCGAAAATGGTTATATCTTGCAATGGATTATGGTACTTTAGAACTATAACTTTGATTACTTATTATTATTACTTGTTCTACTAATATGCATGTATGTCTCTTTGAATCTATTATATGTTTGCATGATTAATAAAGGATTATATATATGAATTACTTGCTTTTCTAATAGACCATGACTAATATGAAATGTTCCAATAGAGCTTGCTGCAAACAAAAATAAACCACTTTTAGAAAATTTTTGAAATTTGGTCGCCTGGAAATTCACCAGAGGGCGGCCCCCTTAATTATAAAGGGCAGCCCCTTTAATTTTAAGGGGACCGGCCAAGAATTAAGGGGACCGGCCATCTGGAACAGTTTTTACACAGTTTTCTTTTGCACCTTGTGACTCTTTTTGCTAGTCCCAGCTACCATTTTCCTTAAAAACTAAACTGAATTTGGAATCTAACCATGTATTTTCAAATTAATTCCTTTTCTAAACATGTTTTCATGCTATAAAACCCTCATACACCTTTCACTCACAATCAATCATCATCACATTCAACATATTTAACCAAATCATCATGTAATCACTAAAAACCACTATCTCCAACAAAGCCAAGAAACAAAAACTTGTCATCATACCACCAAAACAACTCTTCATTGTTCTTACAAATGAAGATAACACCACTCCATCACCATCACCTCAATGCTCATCTCCTAGTGCTCCCAGTGCACCTTCCAAAACACCATCAACTCATGGAACCTCTACCTCCTCCATACCATCATCATCAATCAATGACTATATCAACACCCACTTGTCACCTCCACCAAGAGTTCCACCACCACCACCTATTGAAAATGCATCTTTAGACATCACCCTTTCATTATCACCCATCACACCTCTTGATGCACAATTTTCACCATCACCAATCAACCCACCAAACTTCAATCCCATCCCATGGAACCTACTTGAAGCTCATGGGGATACTTGCCTTTGTTGCATCCATGACCGCACCATCATCTTTGGGCTAAGAGATAAAATTCACTATATGTTTTCATATATTGAAAGCTTATTCCCTCAACCTCCACCAACAACATCCATACCTCCACCACCACCAACATCAACCACACCTCCACCTCCACCAACATCAAACACACCTCCATCAACACCATCATCTCCACCTACAACATTGCTTCCCTCAAACTAAGCATGTTTCATGTTTGGAAAATAAACTTGTTTCAACCATTTTGATGGCAAGCTCTAGGAAAAACATTTCTATTGGAGCTTTGGTTGCTTGTTTGTGTTATTATGTATGCTTGTAAGCCCTTAGGGCATTAATTTATTGGATCACCTGTTTATGCATCTTGGATGCATTTTGCTTGTAACCATATTATCATTTAGTAGAAATGATCTTTTCATGCTCTAATTGCTTGTTATACTTATATATATTTGTTTCATGCATCATATATATTGTGTATTCTAAATATTTTTGCAAGCATTCCATATCTCGAATTGTCTTATAACCTTAAAACGAGGGGGAGTACACATCGAGGGGAAGCTCTAACATCGTCGGGATAACCTTTTTTATGCTAACAAAAAGAGGGAGAAATGATATAAACTCACTAAATACTTGTTTACATATTAATTTTTAATTTAATGAGTTTAGATTTTGTAATCATCAAAAAGGGGGAGATTGTTGATATAAATTATGCGTAAAAACGTTATTAATATTTCTCGATATTCCAACGTTTTGACGATCACAAAATGTTAAATATCATTAAACGTAAAATCATTACGTAAACAAGTATTTAGTTACAAAATATCATTCCATCCAACTAAATCACTTAAGGTATGAATAAACAATTACCTAATACATTTTATGATCAAAGGAAGGTTTATTTAATCATTACAAAGTTTATAAAATGATATAAACATTTTATATATTTAGAAAACTCTTTTGGTAATTAAAGGAAAATGTTTAATTCATAATAAATATATGAATTCAAAATTTTAACCAAAATCAGTTAGATTTTCACCAAATAAACTTTTCCCAGAAAATGACAAAGAAACTGGCCGTTACAGGAGGGCGGCCTCTTTAATTTTAAGGGGGCCGGCCACTATTTAAGGGGGCCGACCACTATTTAAGGGGGCCGGCACGCTCCTGTGACCAGGTTTCTTTGCCTATAAATACTGGTTCATTCCTGCATTTTTTCCTCACCTTTTGCACTAAAACTTTATGTCCAAATCCTTTCAAAACATCCTTCTAAATCCTTTGATCATAAGTTTATTAGTTCTTGTTTCAAGTGATCCAATCCCTCAACATTCAAAGTGCAAGAGAAGAATACTCCTTCCATTTTAAATCAAGAAGTAATGAAGTTTAGTTGTGTAGCTTGTGTAAATATATTGTAAAGTTGTGTAGTGTTTGTAATAAGTATATTTAGGTGGGTTTGTTCCTAAGTTTAGTAGAAGTAGTGGTGTGAAGAAGAAGTAATGAAGTAGTGTGAAGTTGTGAAGTAGTTGTGGTGTGTACAAGTTGTGAAGAAGGTGTACCAAGTCGTGAAGAAGTTGTGAGATTGGTTCTAGCTACAATTAGAACTCGACATTTAGCTTAGTGTCGTAAATTGGTGTAAGCAAAATTTGTGTAAGGTTTCTCCGCCACAAGGGAGTTTGTTGATATAGTGAAGAAAACTCTCGAGTAAGAGACTCGGGGAGTGGAGTAGGGCGAAGAGGAGCTTCGTAGCCGAACCACTATAAATCCTTGTGTTGTGGTTTGATCTTTCTAACTCTATCTTTTCATTACTTCCACATTTACATTATATTTGCTTAGTTAGTTAGATTATATTGTTCATATAGTGCAAGTGTTGAATTTCACATAAATAAGAATCTTAGTTTTTGAAAACAAAGTTTTTATAATCTAAATCAACGTAAAACTATTCAACCCCCCTTCTAGTTTTCCACAATTAGGATATGTATGAAGGGGCTAAGACCCGTGTACGGTGCTCAGTGGGGATCTCAGAGTTTTTCCCCGTGGATGTTGGGCTCAACCAGGGATCTGCCATTAGTCCTTACCTCTTCGCCTTGATTCTAGATGAGTTATCTAGAGGGATCCAAGAGGGCATTCCATGGAGCATGATTTTTGCTGACGACATCATGTTAGTGCCATAATCGGCGGAAGGGTTAAACATCAGACTGGAGCACTAGAGGGAGGCTCTTGAAGATAATGGTCTTCGGGTGAGCAGAGAGAAGACTGAATACCTGAGATGTGATTTTAGGAGGATCGATTCGAGCCTTCACGAAATTGATATTCGTATCGGTGATCATATACTGCCACCAAAGGAGCCTTTTAGATATCTGGGATCAATGATTCATAAATCAGGGAGAATAGATGCGGACGTAACCCATCGGATTAGAGCTGATTGGGTGAAATGGAGGGTTGCGTCGGGAGTCCCTTGTGACAGGAACGTCCCCTTAAAGTTAAAGGGAAAATTTTATAAGGTGGCGACTAGACCGGCTATGTTGTGGGTCTGAGTGTTGGCCCATCTCTAAGGCCCAAGCTAGCAGGATAGAGGTGGCAGAACTGAGAATGCTAAGATGGACCTGTGGCAAAACCCTGCTTGACATGATCTCAAACAGAGTCTTCAGAGCACAACTCAAAGTTGAGAATATTATCTCGAAGATGAGAGAATGCATGCTCAAGTGGTTCGGTCATGTCATGTGAAGGCCACAATCAACACCTATTAGAAGAGTTGAGGCGCTAGAAGTAGAGGGTGTTAGAAGAAGGGGCAGACCCAAACTCAGGTGGGAGGATAGAATTAAGCTCGACATGGAGGAGCTTCTCTTGTCCGAAGACATGACCTCAGATAGGAAGGCGTGGAGAGATAGGATTAGGATTTTCGGTTAGTCCCGGCTAGGTGCTTAGTAGGTCTAGGTTGTTTGGTCTTTTTAGGCGTCTTGCCTTTGTTTAGGCCTCGTGCATTTGCTTTGCCTTGCTCTGTGTTGCCCCATCAGGTTTGCTTGCTTTTTCTTGCCCCCTGTGTGTTTGGTTTTTGGTGCCTCGTTTTTGCTTTGCCTTAGCTCTATGCCCCGTGCGTAGCTTTGCTTTTCTTTGTGTGCCCTTAGGTTTGTCTGCTTTTCTTTGCATCGTTGCTCTTTTTTCTTTAGTCTTTGCTTTGGTGCTCCTTGCTTGCCCTGCTTTGGGTCTTTGTTTTTTTTCTCGGTCTATTTGCTTGTTTTGCCTACTTTCTTTTGCCTGTTGTTTTCTGGCTTTTGCTCACCATTATTTTCTCCCTCACCAGCACACCTGCACTTGCCAGAGGTCTCGTTGGAAGCAGTCTCTCTACTCCCGGGTCTTTCCCGAGATATGAGTAGGATCTGTCTACTTTCTACCTCCGCATACCCTGCTTCTGCGAGATTAGGTATGTTGTTGTTGTTGATATTAAAATGTACACCTCCTAATCTGTAAATATGATAATTTTTTTTTTTTTAATAAAGAATTGCACCATATCGAGTTTTAAAAAGTATTTGCAATTTTGCATCATGTTAAGAAAAATGTGCCACGTATACTCTATTAATATTATTCAATGTTGAGAAATATGTATTACTTTAAACTTATTTAATTTCTATAAATTGTTTGTTAAGTGACCTTTTGTAGGATTTTGATTAAAACTGATTGGGTTTGGCTTTGCCGCTTAACTGAACGGGCACGAGATTGGGTCCAGTCTGTTTTGGAAGAAATCATACTATTTTCACAGCCTTCATGGTGTTGTGATGTGCCGGTGTCGGATTTTTTAGATTCTAGATGTTGTGAAGAAAATTAAATAATATATTAAGATTTAATTGAGTGACTCATTATTTACATATTAATTTGATTATTGTGTTTCTAATTGAGTTTGTTAAGTTGTTAATATTGGGATGTTTCTTATTGATATTCTTCCTTATGATACCGGATCCCTTGCAAAGGGGACTAATTTTAAAAAGTCTAAAAAGATTTCTGGTCATGCCACGTGTCCCCCGTCCTTTTTACACTCAAGGGCATGATTGTAAATTTACTCCCTCCACTTTTTTCTCTCTTTCCCTCTTTCTTCTTTCTCTTATCTGATATCCTTTCCTTTTTCCGATCTCTCTTCTTTGATTTCTTTCAATTTTCCGGCTATATATAAACAAATTTACACAATGATTTCGATTCAATTCATTCATTCATTCAATTTTACATTTTTTTTTAATTCTTTCATTTGTTCATATTTTGCAAAATTAGGGCTTTTTTGTTCTCAATTCATATTCCTTTATTTGAATCGTTAATATTTCTTCAAATCGTGTTAATTGTTCATATCGGCTTCGAATTAGCCGTTGGATTGCTTAATTGCAATAGAATTAGGGTTTTTTAATCATTCAATTGGTTAATTGGAAGATAATTGGGGGTTTTGAGTATTCAATTGGTCTATTGGAAGAAAATTAGGGTTTTAACCGTTCAAATTTGGGGATTTTGATTGTTAAATCAGTTTCTGATGGCTGAGAGTGATACTCATGTGTTTAATCAAGGTAATTTCATTTTTTGTTATATATTCATCAGTCAGTTATGTTTTATTAGGTTCATCAATTAGTTTGTTGAAGATATTATGCCTGCATTGTTTGCTTAGTATGATGTGGATTCATCAAAGCATATTAGAATGAGGTTCATTAGTTATTTCTTGTTATTCTGGATTAATTAGAGGTTCGGATTCATTAGAATTACTTGTTAGAACATATTAGAATGAGGTTCATCAATAATTGATTGTTATTGTGGTTTAATTAGACGTTGCGGATTCATTAGAATAACTTGTTAGAACGGATTAAAATGAGGTTCATCAGTGATTGTTTGTTATGATGGTTTATTAGAGGTTGCGGATTCATTAGAATAAATTTTTAGAACGGATTAAAATGAGGTTCATCAGTAATTCCTAGTTATTGTGGTTTAATTAGAGGTTGCAGATTCATTAGAATAACTTTTTAGAACGGATTAAAATGAGGTTCATCAGTGATTGCTTGTTATGATGGTTTAATTAGAGGTTGCGGATTCATTAGAATAACTTTTTAGAATGGATTAAAATGAGGTTCATCAGTAATTCCTAGTTATTGTGGTTTAATTAGAGGTTGCGGATTCATTAGAATTACTTTTTTGAATGGATTAAAATGAGGTTCATCAGTAATTGCTTGTTATGATGGTTTAATTAGAGGTTGCGGATTCATTAGAATAACTTTTTAGAATGGATTAAAATGAGGTTCATCAGTAATTCCTAGTTATTGTGGTTTAATTAGAGGTTGCGGATTCATTAGAATTACTTTTTTGAACGGATTAAAATGAGGTTCATCAGTAATTGCTAGTTATCGTGGTTTAATTAGAGGCTGCGGATTCATTAGAATAACTTTTTAGAACAGATTAAAATGAGGTTCATCAGTAATTGCTAGTTATCGTGGTTTAATTAGAGGCTGCGGATTCATTAGAATAACTTTTTAGAACGGATTAAAATGAGGTTCATCAGTTATAAAATGTTATCAATTTTATTTGTCTTGGTTCATCAATTATTGATTGTAATAATATATAATAATGAGGTTCATCAGTGATAAAGTGTTTTTGGTTCATCAGTCATTCATTGTATATATATTTTTTCAGATGATGATTATGAAGTTGTTCCATATTCTGTTGGTATTGTTTCTGAGGAGGGGGGTGAGAAGTTATGGATTCCTGATATTCCTGATGGTGAGAAGCCGGCTTATGGTATGATGTATCATTCTCTGGAGCAGGCTTATGAGTATTACAAAGATTATGCAAAAAGAGCTGGTTTTGAGATTCGTTTAGGTCAACATTATAAATCTACGAAGAATAAGGACAATAATCCTGATCTGCAATATTTTGTTTGTAGTAAAGAAGGTATAAATTCTGCCCCAAAGAAAGTTGGATCAAAGAGAAAACATAGGAAACATCAGTCTAAGCGTACTGATTGTAAGGTTGGTTTACGTGTGAGGTATGTTGAAGGAAAAGGATATTGGTGTTATGAATTTGTTGAGGGTCATAACCATAGCCTAGTTAGTCAGGAAGATAGCGTTTTTCTGGTTTCGTCTCGTGATGTTTCTTATACTCAGCAAGTTTTTCTATATCAAGCATCGCAAGTGAATCTTGGTCCAGTGAAGGGCTTTCATTTACTTAGGCAGATTTATGGGGACTACGATTTTATTGGGGTTAGTTCGGTTGATTGTAAAAACTATAGGAGAGATGTGCTTGATTTCATTGGTAAGAATGATGCTCAGATGATAGTTGAGGTGTTATTGAACAAGAAGGATTTTCATCCTAATTTTTCATTTGAGTATCAAACTGGTGAGAATAACGCGTTGATGAATCTTTTTTGGGCCGATGAGTACGCAAAAAGGAATTATTATGCTTTTGGCGATGTTATGTCATTTGATGCTACATTTAGGACTAATAAGTAAGTTCATTTTATATATGTTTTTTATTTTTCAACTGATGAACATCTTTTAATTAATAAGTTCATCTGTATTTTAAGATAAGATAGATATTTTTATTTGATTGTACTCCACCTATCTTATCTATTTATCAGAAAATCCACTTTTCTTATATCTCTACCCCACATATCCTATCTCTTTATCAGAAAATCCTCCATCCCAACTATCCTATATTTTTTCCTCTACCCCACATATCCTATCTCTTTATCTCTTTCATATCTTTAAATACTGATGAAATGAGTGTAATAGGTCATGTTCCTAGCTTGAATTGTTTCCCCGGAGTGGTCGTTGGGTGAGTGTGAGTAGCTTTTTGAAACTCATTGATAATCTCAAACACACAAACACTTTGCTGCAACAAGATGATGGTCAATGGTATAAAAGTTAATTCGCGTTGCACATCATCTTGTTCTGGCAGTTTATGTGTGTTTGAGATTATCAATGAGTTTCAAAGCCTACGCAGAGTCACCAGCGACCATTTCTGGGGAAACATTTGAAGCTAGAAACATTTAATTTTTTTAAAGTTGTTGTATTAGATTGTTATAAGCTGATGTTGTTGAATTTAAATGGTTCATCAGTATTTTAAGATATGGTTCATCAGTATTTTTTAAACAAAATTTTTTAAAGTTGGTGTAAATAAGTTCATCAGTATTATAAAGCTGCTGTATTTGATTGTATAAACTGATGTTATTGAAAGGTATTGAATTTAAATGGTTCATCAATTATATTATAATGGTTCATTGGTTTTATAATAATGTTTATCATTTATTTTTGATAGGTACAAAATGATTTTTGTACCATTTACTGGGATCGACAATCATAATAATTGTGTTACATTTGGAGCTGCGTTGCTGTCGTCGGAGACTAAAGAATCTTACATTTGGTTGCTTGAATGTTTTCAAAGAGCCTTCGTGCGAGCACCAAAGGTTATTGTTACTGATCAAGACGCATCAATGAAAGTTGCTATAGAGACAGTTTTCCCGTTATCTCGTCATAGATTATGCATGTGGCATATCATGCAGAAGTTGACTTCAAAGGTATGTTCATCAATGTATTTTTTTTAATTATTTTTGTTTATTAGTTACTTATATTTTAAAGGTTCATCAGATAGTTTTACAGTATAATGTTCATCATTTTATGGGATATTGTTTTGGACTGATAGAATAATGTTCATCATTTATATAATAATGTTCATCAGTTAGTTTTTTTATATAATAATGTTCATCAGTTAGTTTATAGAATAAGGTTCATCTTGATTTTTGTAGGTTGGTCCTGATCTAGCTAAAGATGAAACTTTTAAATGAAGAATATCAGATATTGTTTGGACTGATAGAATAGAGCCTGAAGAGTTTGAAGCTTTGTGGGAGAAATTATTAGTTGATTTCGATTTGAAGAGTCACAAATGGCTTTCTGATATGTATGATTTGAGGTATAAATGGATTCCAGCCTATTACAGGGATGATTTGATGTCGGGTTTGATGCGTACTTCTTCTAGGTCTGAGAGTGAAAACAATGCGTACGGTCACTTGACGAGTATTGATTTGACTTTATGGGAGTTTTATAATCATTTTGAGAGTGTGGTGGGTTGTCAAAGTTTTGCTCAACGTAAAAATGATCATGACAGTCGGTATACTATTCCAGATATGCACACAGAACTTCAATTAGAGAAGGAGGCATCAGAATTATACACTCGGTCAATTTTCTTTGATGTTCAAAATGAGATTTATGCTTCTGTGATTTCTTGTATGTCGGTTAGTGTTTCGGATGTTGATTCTGGCAAGAAATTTGTTATAAAAGATACTGGCGAAGATGAGCAGATTTCTAGGCGACATCGTATAGTGAAAGGGAAACCACAGTATGATGTTTTTTATGAGGTAACATCTTTTTATACAGACAGTTTTGTTTCATTGTTTTTTTTAATTAGATAAGAATTAGGTTCATCAGTCATTGTAGATCAGAATGAGGTTCATCAGTCATTGTAGATTAGAATGAGTTTCATCGTTGCTTTTTATCATGTTTTTTGTACTCAGATAATGTATGTAGATAATAATGAGGTTCATCATTATTATATATCAGAATTAGGTTCATCAGGTTCATCAGTCATTGTATATTAGAATGAGGTTCATCAGTCATTGTAGATAAGAATGAGGTTCATCATTGCTTTTTATCATGTTTTTTGTACTCAAACACTGTATGTACTACCTTTTTTTCAGGTTTTGTGTAAACCAGCTGAAGAGTTTTATCAGTGTACGTGCAAACGTTTTGAGTCATATGGACTGTTATGTCGTCATATCTTTTATGTGAATCGGTTTTCAAATGTTAAAAACTTTCCCAAGAAGTACGTGCTTAGGCGTTGGTCAAAAGATTCTTTACCACCTCCATCAGTCATTCAAGCCACCGGAGACAGTCCTGATATGATCTTGCGTGAGATATTCAGATCAGTCGAGTATTGTGTGAATCGTTATGCTAATGATCCTGAGCTACTGCAAAAGTTTAGAGATCATCAGGTTCAGTTAATGGCGAAGGCAGATGCTGATGTTCCTATACCTCCAAAGACTAATAAACGGGATAGGATTGCTTCTATTCTTGGTGTGTCGCAACTGAATGAGATTATTGTGAATGTTCCAAAGCAGGTTAGACTATTTATTCTCTTTTTTGTTATCTAGGTTAATTGATGAACATGTTAAATTTTTGCAGTTTAGTTATATTTATAGTTATTATAGGTTCATCAGTTGTTATAGGTTCATCAGTTATTATAGGTTCGTCAGATGTTGAACATATTTTTTCATCCTTTTTTATTCCTTTATTATGTGTTTTTACCTGCTATGTTAACATAGGTTCATCAGATTTATGTTATCACAATTAAATATAGGTTTATCAAATATAGGTTCATCATTTAATATAGGTTCATCATTTAATATAGGTTCATCAGTTTTTTGTTCTGTGTTATTGTAGGCCCATCAGTTATCATAGTTTTATCAGTTTTTATAGGTTCATCAGTTTTTATAGGTTAGACTATTTATTCTCTTTTTTGTTATCTAGGTTAGTTGAACATGTTAAATTTTTGCAGTTTAGTTATTTTCTAGTTATTATAGGTTCATCAGTTATCATAGGTTCATCAGATGTTCAACATATTTTTTCATCAACATAGGTTCATCAGTTATTATAGGTTCATCAGTTAATATAGGTTCATCGGTTTTTTGTTCTGTGTTATCCTAGGCCCATCAGTTATCATAGTTTTTCAGTTTTTATAGGTTCATCAGTTGTTCATCAATTGTTCAACATATTTTTTGATCATTTTCGTTTTTTGGTCCAAAACAGGTTAGTACTAAGGGTTCGCGAAAGAGGATTAAGAGCAGTGTTGAACGTTCACTTATTGCTAGTGGGAAGCGTAGAAAGAAGAACTGTACAACCTGCAAATCTAGTATGAACGATCATAACCAGGCGAAATGCAATGCCATCAAAGCTCAAATTGCTGCTAAGAAAGCTAGTGAAAAGGCTGTTGCGAAGGAGATGAAGCAGAAGGCGAGATTGGCTGCCAAGAATGCGAAGTTGGCTGAGAAAACTGCTGCTAGGAAGGCAAATTTGGCTGAGAAGACTGCTGCTAGGAACGCGAAGTTGGTTGAGAAAACTGCTTGTGTAGTTACTTAATAAATGTGGTGTTAGTTTGATAAGAGTGTTCAAAGTAACTTTGATTTTTCTATTAGACAAATAAATGTGATGTTTTGTTTGATAAGAATGCTTTTTTTTTAAAATAATAATCAAAGTAAATTTGAATTGAGATAAAAGTACTCTATTTTGATGAAATTTATTGTTTAGGTTCATCAGTTTTACTTATAAAGTTGATATAAAAGTTCATCAAATTTTAGAGGTTCATCAATTTTAAATTATAACAGGGTCATCATAATTATCAAAGTTTCTAAAAAAAAGTTCTTCAGGTTTATTAAATTTTACTTATAATATGTTCTTTCTTTTAAGAGATTTTCATCAAATTTTAGAGGTTTATGATTTTTTACATATTAAAGTTCATCAAAATTAACATATTAAAGTTCATCAAAAGTTAATCAAATTTAACAATTTTTTCAGGTTCATCAATAAATTCAGGTTCATCAACTGTTCTTTCTTTTAAGAGATTTTCATCAAATTTTAGAGGTTTATCTATCATTTTTTACATATTAAAGTTCATCAAAAGTTAATCAAATTTAACAATTTTTTTCAGGTTCATCAATAAATTCAGGTTCATCAACAAACAAGAAATAAATTCAGGTTCATCAATTTTATTTAACATAACAAAATGATAGTTCTATTAAACTAAAATAACTTGTCCATAACAACCAACCAAAAAGTAGTATTTATACTAGAACATTCCCTAATTAGATTAGGTTAGTACTGCCAAAATTTTAACCATAACAAACTACTATATCAAATTGTTTTTAGGTCTGTCGAAGAAGAGCACTAGCTTCCCGTTCGAAATATTCCCTGGCACGTTCTGCAATATTCTTTTTTGACATCTGTTGGAGCATTCGCTTTTCCTTCAGAGGTAAACGATGATATTCTTCTACATCGCTCTCCACTACATGTTTGTTTTCATTGTAGTCGGACAACAGAATCTTTGACATGTACTTCTTTCTCAAGTCTTCAATCTGTTTGTCTTGTTCAGCACCTTCTTTTACAAACCCAGCATCAAAGTCTTTTTTCCCTGAATAAGTTTCCATGTGTCTCATGGCAAAAATTCCACAATCAATGAAATTGTTTTTGGTTTGCCACGGCAATTTGATATTTTCCATTTTATAGTTGTTCAGTGCTTGATAATTTGGATACCCATTGTCTTTCAAGAACTTTATAAATTGAAATCTCTGTAATAATAAATTAAAAACAATGAGATTCAATTTAACTACGTTGATGAACATACATTTAATATACCTAACATTCTAACCAAATTAACCAGCTTTTTCTGATATCTATCCTTGATTAATTGATTGTGATCCATGTTGTCAAGGATATTGATTTGATGTTCTTTCAAGTTGAAACAAATGACGTAGTAGTGATCCTCACCGAGCATCATCGGGAAAAGCGCCTGTTAAACATAGAGGTTCATCAATTATTTATAGGTTCATCAGTTTTTTTAAGGTTCATCAGTTATTTATCTTAAAACAAATTAGTAAAATAGAAGTGCTTACCAGGTCAATGTCTCTGATAGATTGATAAACAGGAGACAAAAACAAAAGATTCTTCATGTTTTCATTAAACTTTTGTGTGAGTGCTTTCGAGTTGTGAGACATATTCTCCATTTCTTTTGTCTGTGGTTCATCAATATAAGTCAAAGCATATGTATATGATTTCAAATATTGAATCATAATTGATAAAGATTTTTGTAACTTACAATCATTGATGTGTGGCCATATAGCTTCTTCAATGATCCTACGTTCCTTTTCTCTTCTGCCATGTTATGTATATACGGCCACATATCAATCACTCCTGAACTAATTTCATTCCCTTCTTTGAAGCTCTCAAAGTGGATTCTTTGACCGTCAACAAAGTATGAATGAAATAACACATCACTGCAATTTCATTTTAAGATAATATTTTAGAAAAATAGAGAAACTACTTATTATAGAAATATGATTTTTAAATTGATGAACCTAATATATATTACTTACTCGAGTTCTCCTCTTGCAGCGAATATTGTTTCAGCCACCTTTCTTTCATTGTCTTGTACTTTGTTCTTCATCACAACGACTCTTTGTAAATACGGTGATTTTAGAGATTCAGCAGGCTTTGTTTTTATTTTTTCTCTTATATTTTCCAAGTCTTCTTGACCTTCTTCACCTTCTTTGATATTCTTTTCCGTTTGAGGAACTTTAAGCTTTCGAGCAATTGTGTTGAAAGAATTAAGTGGCGTGGCTTTTAGAGGCGTGGAAAAACCTTCATCTACTATTTCACATCTTAATTTTTCTTCTGCTGTTGGGGGAACAGATGATATCGGTGTTATCATCTTTGGGGATTCTTTATATTGTGGGGAAGAATTTCTCCATTTTGTTCCTGTTTTATCTGATTTTAAAGCTTCCTCTTGAATTTTTTGCCAAACACTGCCATCAATTTTCTCGCTCAATAATTCTGACGATGTATGCAAGAAAGGTGTCTTTTTGAACAACTCATCCAATATCTGCTCGGAGTCTTTCTTCTCTTCAAACAAAACCAACTCCTTACTCTGAAATTGCTCCGTATTGAATATTGGGAATTCTGGTGTTTGCATCTGTTTTCAGGTAAAGGTTCATCAGGCAATTCTGGTGTTATTCTGAAATCAATTATAAGTTCATCAATAAGGCACAAAATTGTTTTTGAGTTTATTACCTGTTTTTTACGTTCAATCATTTCAACCTCTTTTAAAAACGCTGGATCCAAGAACATTTGAGTTAACGACTTTGTTGGTATGTCCGGTTGAGGTTCATCAGTTTCTTTAGACGTTTCCTTAGGCTCGGAGCCATCCTTATCATCAGCCATCGTTAACATCAGCATTGGGCTTTCATCTTCACTTTGTGAGGCCTCGAATGTTGTCCTGTTAACCAATCTGTTCATCCAGTCCCGTACTTCCAACAGTGATTCATTTCGGGGGTATAATTCCAATCCAGCCCTTAGCATGTCATCAATGTTAATTTTCATTTCTTGGAATAAAGACTACATGTTTCTCAGAGAGTGACTGAATTCCTGTCATTAATATAATCAAATAAGTATAGAGTCGTTCTAATGTATTCTAACAATGATAATTGTTCTAATGTATTCTAACAATGATTGATGAACCTCATTCTAATGTATTCTAACAATGATAATTGTTCTAATGTATTCTAACAATGATTGATGAACCTCATTCTAATGTATTCTAACAGATGTTAATCTATGTTATTCCTGTCATTAATATAATCAGATAAGTATAGAGTTGTTCTAATGTATTCTAACAATGATAATTTGATGAACCTCATTCTAATGTATTCTAACAATACATAACACTGGTCAAATGATTGATGAACCTCATTCTAATGTATTCTAACAGATGTTAATCTATTTAAACTTATTTAAAGTTATTATTGCTTTTAGTAAGACTAAAGATTTTTACCTCAGCGGATTTGAATTGGGAATACTCCCCTTGAAATTCTAGTATCCTTGCTGATAACTGTTGAAATTCAGATGAAGTTGATGGATCGGTTGCAGTCATTGGATCAGCTATTTCTGTTTCATTGGTTCTGGTCAATTGATCAGCCATTTCAATGTTATCATCAGTTCCGGTTGTTTGAATATCATCATTTGTTTCGTTCATTTGTATATCAACATCTGTTAATTGATGAACCATATATAAGAAATTCAAATATACAAACTTCAAATATATCTCAACTAATATGTAAACATTGAAATATACATAATAGATTTTTACCGTTTGGCTGTGGATTTTCCCATTGATTCTCTTGAATATCATCTATATGAAGATCGTTAGTCACTTGCTCATCAACGTGATTTGTCTTGGGAGAATTTGATGTTCTTCTCCTTTTGTTTCCAACACGGTTTTTGAACATGTTCATCAAATATCAGTTTTCAGGAGATAGTGAACTCTTTTTCTTTTTATGTTTTTTTCCTACATGTTATCAACCATTTTCATAAGTTTTTATAAGTTATAACATGAAAGAATATATACTGGAATTTTAAAAAGTAATTTATAAGTGTATTTTATAATCTATTTTAGATAACTACTTCTTTTTGCCAACAGGTTCAACAGGTTCATCAATAAGTTACAACAGGTTCATCAATAAGAATGTCTCAATACATACCTTGTTGATCATTTTTCTCCCCTGCTTCTTCTTCGATCACTGGTTGTATATTCGCATCATAGGCATCATATGTTGGCTCAACATCTTTTTCTTGTCCATCAGTTTCTGAATTTAGAAAAAAGGTGTAAAGATTCAATCGTCCAAAAAACACATAACTACATCTGATGAACATTTAACAAAATCATACCTACAGTCATCGTTTTCACGTTTTTCATAAGTTTTTATAAGTAATAACAGATTCATCATATAGAATGTTAAGATATAACTTTTTTTAGGTAAATGTTTAAAACATTAATATAATATAAGGTTCATCAGATTATTATTTTTGTGTACCTTTAGTTGTTCTTCTTTTCTTCTTTATCATATTTTTTATCGGCATGCTATCTTCATCTTCTTCAGTTGTCTCTTCTTCTATTTCTTCTCCATAATGATCTGAATATAATAAAATCATTCCGATCACATTTTAATAACTGATGATTCAAAAATACATTTGATGAACATTTAATAAAATAATACCTTTAATCATCTGTAAACCCTGCTTTTCAGGAGTCCCCCGGTTTTCCCTAACAAGCAGTCTTGTCCATTTTATTTTTGTTGAGGGTTGATCATCATCATTTTTTGGTTCTTCTCTGTCATCAATATTCTCTGCATCATCTTCATCATCATTTTGTGCTCCAGCATTCTCTTCTTCACCGTCATCATCTGTCTCTTCTTCACCGTTATTACCATTCTCTTCTTCACCGTCATCATCATCATCATTATTCTCTGCTCCAGTATTCTCTTCATCATCATTATTCTCTTCTTCTTGGTCTTCCGTTTCGGCATCTTTTGGAAGTCTTCCTTTTCTGATTTTGCCAAACATCATCGTTTCAAATTCTTCCAACAATTCTGTTTTCCAATATTTAAATGCTAGAATTTTTGGTTTCTTCAGAAGTGAGTTTGCAAATATCACCTGCAATTTAAAGTTAATGTTAGATTAAAAAAAATGTAACTGATGAACCAAAAACACATGACAAAATATAATATGCATAAACGATAAAGTAGATAGTAATTACCTCCAACAGCAAGATTGGGCCATAGAAGTACTTTCCCAGTTTCCAACTTAACCTTTCGGACTTCATATAATGCAACACATATTCGCACCAGTCCATTTGTCTCACATTATCAAAATCGGTAAGAGATGGGATGACTCCTATATTCAGAGTACCCATTGACACTACATAGGACAAAATTGTACAAAACAATGCTATGATGTTCATCTTAAATAGATTTCCACTATCATTTTTCCTAATTTGTTTCTTAATTACAGGCATCAAATGTTTCGTAACATACAATCTAGAACCACTAGCATTGAATTGTTTTTTCCATTGTATGTAACTTTCATTTGATCTTTCCTTCATAACGTCACGTACATCAACTGCAAATGGGCCCATTGGGAATCCAAAAGTGCGGTGAACTAGCTCAGGAGTTATGGTTATAGTTTCACCAAATACTGTTAGATTTCCTGATTTACCATCAAACCTCTCTAGTAACCAATGCCCTAAACGTCTTGGCATTACATTTAGTTCAAAGTCCAACAACGATCCAAAACCCATACTTTTAATTGCCTCTTCTTGGTCCGTTGTTAAATCCTTAATAACCAGACATAATGGGCCAGGAAAATTTTTTATTTTAACCATTGGAAATTTCTTTTGGTTAGGTTGGAGATTCTGACGAAGGTTTAGTCGAGGTTTAAGGTCATCAGAGAGAACAGGTTTAGAAGTTTTCGATGAACCTGAAGGTTTGGAAGGGTTCGATGAAAGTGAAGGTTTTGATGAAACTACAGGTTTTTTATATTTTTTAGAAACCGGTTCATCAGCTTTTGATGAACCCCTAGCTCTTTTATCCGTAAATGCATCTTCAACGAAGTCGTCATCACTTGGAGAACATGCTTTTAAAATCATAGGCTTCTTTCCTATCCAATAAAAAACAACAACTGATAAGTATTCTCTTAATTCAAAATAAATATAAACTCTTTTTAAATCTAAAAACTTAAAACAATGTTGTATTTATTTCATCTTATATAGTCGGCTTGTGGCTTATAAATCGAGTATTTTCAGAGTAAGCCATAATGCAAACTATATAAGCTGAAAACAGACACCAATGTTGAACCTCATGAAACAAGGATTGATTGATGACCTCATTTTAACCACAATAACTAGCAATTAATGATGAACCTCATTTTAATCCGTTCTAACAAGTTATTCTAATGAATCTGCAACCTATAATTAAACCATCATAAGAAGCAATCACTGATGAACCTTATTTTAATCCGTTCTAACAAGTTATTCTAACGAATTCACACTCTCTAATTAAACCACAATAACTAGCAATCACTGATGAACCTTATTCTAATCCGTTTTAACAAGTTATTCTAACGAATCCGCAACCTCAAACTAAACCACGATAACAAACATTCACTGATGAACCTTATACTAATCTATTCTAACAAGTTATTCTAACGAATCCGCAACCTCGAATTAAACCACGATAACAAATAACCACTGATGAACCT
>JARVZY010009689.1:0-25392 GCA_030686995.1 Artemisia argyi
TATTACTGAAAACTAAACAAATTAATCAAATCCCCGGCAGCGGCGCCAAAAACTTGATGTGCGTTTTTATTAGTACAAGTTTTAAAATTTATAAACACGAATTATCCGATTATTATCTAGCACATATGAGGAAGTATACTCGTCTGGTGTAATAAAGGTGGGTAAGTCGAGATCGTCCCAAGGGATTTGGTTGTTTTAGTAATAAGAAAAACGTTTGTTAAATAAGGGTTGTCAATCCAAATTTATGTAAAATAAAGCTTTAAAAGAAAATCAATAAAAACTAAACATATACTTGTGTATAATTCCTTGATTGGTAATTAGGAGTATTGTAACAATTTGAGTACAAAGTTTGGTGTAAAACTTGTTATGATGCGCAACTAAAAATGAGTAGTTATACAATCTATAATGTATGTCATATTTTCACTACCACTAAGAATTCTATCACCTAAATGACTCCTTTCGGACATATCAAATTAGTATGACAATTCTATAAACACATGGTTGTTTAGAAAATCAATTCTTTTCTTATGAGTTCCTACGAATCCTTTCGGTCCTTTTTCGTGATGAAATCGTCTCAAATCTATTTTAACAAGTAAATAAGATGGTTGTCAAGCATCCTATTCCATACTAATTTGGTGTATTAATATTTTGGAATAAAAAAAGTTGAAATTCCTTTCGGACCTATTTTTCAAGAGATTGTTTTTACCGACAAATTAAGCAAGAAAAGATGTTATTTCAACAAACTCATAAAATAGATATGTTTTCATGCATCACCTTTTTCATAAAAGAATACTCCATTAACCAATCACATCATATACACAAGTATATCACAAATTACTCCATATCAATCATATTAAAACACAAGTAAATAAGAAAACTTTCATAAAACTCAAAGTAACAATTGTTCATTATAAGTATCAAGGTGTACCTAGTCTTGAGAATTACAATGAATAAACTTGTGGAACTTTAGCAACCACACTCCTCCAATTGCTCACTAACGTAAGTAAACAACTCCACACTCGAACCAATGCTTGAGACTCTAACTCAACACGTTCTGGACGTTTTTACAACACTTAGTAAACTTTCAGGCAATATAAGATAAACTAACAAGATTTGGTGTAATGCTAAGTTAGATATTGGTGGTACAAATAACTCTAGACCCTAAGTAGTCATTATATAGCATAATGGCACTTATCCTTCAAGTAAAAACGTCCATCCTTAGTTAATAAGCAGAAATGATCAGTCACACATGATTATGGGGAGTAAATTCGCCAATAAATGCAAAACTTGTAACTTTAGTCAACCCCATCCGATCGGTTTCTCACCATCCGATCGGATGGTCAATCTTTAGGCACGTTTCCAGCCGAATCGGTTGCGAGTTGCAACCGATCGGTTGGAATCTGTCTGAACTATATTTTTATGTCTTTTCCTTGTCGTTTTACGTTGCATGCATTATTTTTCTTCGTGGCATGACTTTGTCCATTAGAACTTGATATTTCCTTGATAATTTCGTGTAGAAAACTTGTCTTTATCAAATCATTTTGTCCATGCAACGTTTCTTTCTTCCTTGATCTTCTTGAAACTCTCCAAAAATGCATGTCCACTTCATTTCTTCATCTTTTAATCATTTTTACCTGCTTTTGGCTATATTTGCATGCATAAACACTTTTTCACGATTAAGTAACAAATATATACAAATATGACCAATTTCCACTCATAAAACAAACAATAACGCGACTAAAAACATGTTAATTTTGAGCGTTATCAGGATTATAATGCAAATGCTGATCTTGTCAAAGATGTTCTCGCAAACCAAATTGCTATCCTGAACACAGAAAGAAACAAGATCGGTTGGTTTCACCTTCACCAATATATTATACTCCTTATCTTGAAGTTGCAATTTATAATGCTTATACAATTTTTTATTTGTTGCAGGGAAATGATTAGTGAGTACCATTCAAAGTAATATGAAGTAAAAAATGTGAGCAGGTAATCTAAGAGATAGAAGGCACAGTTTGTTTGTATAAAAACTTTTATATATCCAGCTTAAACTTTTAATTGCATATATATCATTCTAATGGCTGAAAAATTGCATATATATTCAATCTAAACTTAGAATTGCATATATATCCTTCGTAAACTTTAAATATGTGACATATATCCAAATAACTATTTGATTTAATTTACAACTCTAGAATACATAACAATTATAATTATATAAAAAAAATCTTGAATATAGTTTTTCTTTGTTTATAAACTTGTTGGCAGTAGTATATACGCTTTCCTTGCAAAAATATTTTATCTGTGATATATAATATATAACAACCATTATATATTTGACAATTTATTTCATGTATTCATATTAGATATGAGATAAGATGAACTTTTTCGTGAGGTTAAACATTTTTCTTGATATATTGTTTTGGTCATTCATTTGAACCCCCGGACATCGTACCCTTAAAACAAATATGTTTGTCGTAATTTTAAAATTATAATTATCATAATTTAAAGTTTAAAGTTAAATTAAATAATTTTTTTGATACATATGATTTATTAGAGATTTAGAAGGATATATATGCAATTACGAAGGTTTTGAAAAGATATATATGCAATTATTAAGTTATGTTGGATATATACGCAATTTTTCAGCCTTTGAAAGGATATATATGCAATTAAAAGTTTAAGTTGGATATATATATATACAATTTTGAGCTTTTGCAGGGATATATATGTAATTCCCCCTTAGAAAAACAATATTAGTCACTTGGTGTATCCAAAGCAATGTAAATGTTTTCAAATACCCAACATCTCAAAAGGATATTGTTTAATGATGCTCAAAGTGTAAACTTTTTATGCATAAAACTTCGTAAATAAGGTTATTTAAAAATTTGCATAATTAATTATTTTATATTTGATCAATGATTCATGAAATTTCTATAATGGAATTTACTTCTGTAATCAAGTCTAATTGTTTCAAGTAAATAAGTAATTTGGGTGAGTGTGAAAATTACAATCTGAAATCAAATTACTACATTTGATTTTTATCCTATATATTATTTTGAAGTAACTCCAATTCTAAACTTGATTTGATGCCTTAGAAATCAAATTGGACCAGTTTGTCTACTAAACGAGCTTTGGATCTTTATTGTGCTCATGATTTCTAATTCCTACATCCATTAAATGGATTTTTTTCTTTCAGATTGATTACTTCCCTTCGAGGTATTAATGTGTTCAACATGCTCAGCGATCCTGTTAGGGTGACTGGAACCGTTAAATGGTTAGTTTTTTATGTTCCTTTTGAAATATTTGATGGTTAAATGGAGTAACTATGAGAATGTAAATGTCATATCATTACACACTTGACACACTACACAAAATGCTCATTCTTGCAACATATTGTGCTAATTTGATATGTTTGCAATAACTATTGTTTGTTTGCAACGATGATGAAATAAAATGATTTGAAAAGTTAGAAACTTTTTTTGAATCAGTTTGCAAAAAGATATACGATATGTGGTTCTTTTTTACACTGAAAATCGTTAGATCATTCGGTGAAGACTTGTTAAAAAATACATCATCAAAAGCGATCCATTTTAGTGATAGATTTTGAACCGAGTAAAATATGTTACATACTAATGATCTAATTATAAGTGGTATCCAATGCACCTGATCATTTGATTAATGAAACTTGTGTTAAGCATGGAATATGAGTTCAGGGAGCCAACTGTCAGCATGCTTCACATCTGATGTAACACACATAATCTTAGCTGCTGATGTCTCCAACATATATGTATGGAATCACATTAACCTGGATAAGCTTATCACCAAACCCAAATGCGAAGCATCATATGAAAACTTTTTCTCAAATAATGCAACAATGGCCATACCTTGGTTTGGTATCAAAAGCATATCAGCAAAACTTACATCTCCAAGATTTTCAATAATGTATTACATGGTAATAAACTTTATAGTTTATAAGTGTGTTTTTCTTTGCTATTTCTTTTGCAATCGATTCAATGTAACTTTCTTACCTGTGATAAACATCTATCAGTTTTAATGTCTTTCTAACATGTTCGTATGAATTTTTCACATATTATCTTAAACAAATTCTTAGAGCTAGCCGCCCATCAGGCGGGCCTTGAAGCTAGTATCATATATTACCACAGTCGTTGATCTTAAACACACAATCCAAAAACAGCATAGAAGGAAGAAGTTGATGATGTGCAAAATTTAGCATATTTTGGGATGGAGCAACGGGATAAACGGGCGGAATGGCTCACCTTAGGACTGTAACTTTGGATTCGCTTGGTGTTTCGAGGCCCATGATATATCGTCGGGAAGCGCTGTAACGGTCCAGACAACGGTCGTAGATGGTTTTTCTTATAGATTTCGATAATTTCAATATTTGGACCCTCAATTTCAAATCTCCTAAGTTATTTTCCGTTTTTAGTTTAAGTTGATAAATGTATATTGCCTGATTTAAGGGATTTACCCCGAAAGTCTAGTCACTTTGTTCTCTTAATCTTAAATTTGATATTTTTGGCACCTGCCAAAAATAGCACCACCCGTTATAATGGGATATGGTGTAAGGAAAAAAAGATTCGATGATTTACATTTTCCTCTTAATGTTGTTTTACTTATTATTTTCATACTTTCGTTCTGCATGAGAAGTAAATTACAATTGATCATTGATATCACTTACGAGGAGTTATTTTTGCTAATATTTGGTATAATAGTGGTGATCTTCATGGTTATTTGTGAATCCGCGATGAAGGATGAAGATCGAGTTAGAGCATAACTATTGGGTTATACTTTAATTCGCTATAAACTAAAATTACTTTTTTCTATTAGACTTCTCAATACTAACCGATGATTGTGTTTGAGAAGACATAACTATTGGGTTATACTAAAAATAACAAAACAATTGTTGTTGTGAAACAAAGCCCAAAGTGTTAAAACCCAATAACTAATCGATAAAAAAATAAAAATAAAAATAGATAATCTATACACAAACCGATCGATTCAACACACAAATTCTAACTATCCCTAATCCCGGTCAACAAACACCTTCAACTTATCAAACGAGCAGAAGCTAAAATCGATTGAACAAAGGGAAAAACTGCCAAATCACAAAACGGATTCTATTGATGTCAAGAAATTGATTATTGAAATCAACCAGAAACTGAAGTCGATTCACAAACCACGAATTGATATTTGATCAGGTAACCCAAAAAGAATCCATAACCTCAAACAATTTCAACTTGCTTCAAAACAATCGATTGGCTCTTGATACCAATTTGTTAGGATTAGGGATACATAATCAAAAGCAAAAGAGCAGGAGCAAAAGTTCAGAACACGTGCAGGTGCAAAAGCAGGAACAAGATCATAATTAGGAAGCAAAAAGGGAGGCTGGAATTTCTATATTATATAAAGTCAAAGTTACACATACTACTCTTTTATAAGAGTGAAATAACCGACTAAAAAGACATTTTTTGATACTTAAGTAACTAGTGCACTAAAATTACCAAACTGCCCTTACAAAACAAACTAAACTATATACTACTGAAATTACTAAACTACCATTAGGAAGTGAAGTCAAAAAATCTAACAGAAGTGCCCCTCTGTAGAAAGATGATTTAGTTCTCGTTGTTATTATATGATTCTTTCGCGTAACGGTTTGTGAGATATTTATTTTTTCTTTTGTTTAAACAAGATAAAAATAGTATTTTTTTTTTTTTTTTTTTTTTTTTGATAAAAATAAAAATTGACAAACTTGGTTTATTGATTATTTAGAGAATATGCAATATTATTAATTTTACAACTGGGTTGAGCTGTTTAATAATGCGTGCATATCTTAAAATTTTAAATATCGGTAAAATCGTTATAAATATAGAACTAAAACTTTAAATTAAATTCGATTTGTATTTTAAATCCGTGCGAGTGCGCAATTTACAACTATTCTTTCCATATATTTTGTCTTTCCTTTTAAAACTCCAAACCTGAACCCTTAACGAACACGGTCGAGCGAGTACGATTTATTTTTACTAATATATATATTCAAATATGACCACAATCCTAGAAACACAACACAAGCAAATCAAATCAGAGCGACATGACTGATCAGCTATTAGATCCATGCAAAAACATAACACAAGCGAATCTGCTGCCTGAATGCAGCTCTCGGGATCCGACTAGTACTGATGTGTGGGTTTTTTTTATTGTTATTTTCTCTGCAATGTTGCTGATCCCGATCCTAGAAGGCGTTTGTTCTTCTTGTCGTGGGTCACAGAACGAAGCTGCAATAAGAAGATCATACTTTGAAGATCCACCAACTAGAGGTGCTATCCACAATGTGGTACCAGAGGTAAGACTAGAGATTAACGATGAACTTGATGTAGTGGACGAGAAGTTACATAATTTTGTTCTTCCTGAGAATGTAAAGGAGCAGTGACGGAGCCAGAATTGTTCGGCCGGGTAGGCCAAAACAAAAAACTTGAAAAAAGTTACCGACAAAAAATAAATAAATAATATTTACCGGGTCGTTTGACCTTTTACAAAAAAAAAATATATAAATAAATAATAAAAATAAAAATTAAAGAGTCGTACAATAAGAGTTTTTCATTTCATCCGCGCACGATGCTTTTTAACATCATTAAAATCATCTAGAACACTATCTAAACTAAAGATATCTGCAATTTTCTTTTCAATATAAAGTACTAAATTATCTAAAAGAAAGTCATGACTCAATTTATTACGCAATCTGATCTTCACGATTTTCATAAAATGGTAATTGTTAAGTGTGGTGAATGGTTGTATGACTTCACCAAAAGTATCATTTATCAATATAGAATTTGACTTTGACGATATAGCTTTGGGTGGGCCAATATATATTTTGTGTATAAAATACATTGCAACACATCTACATTACTACTATGTATGTAAAAAAGTTGGGGTTGGCCTTGGCCTACCCAAATGATAGTGTGGCTCCGTCATTGTAAAGGAGCAAATATACGAGAGAGGTAAGTGCAAGAACGAGAATGGCCATGATTGTGTGATATGTTTGGAGGAGTTTAAAGAGAAGGAGACGATTCGAGTTGTGGAACCATGCAACCACTCGTACCATACCTATTGTATCAAGAAGTGGCTTATCAACAATAACCGAAGCTGCCCTATTTGTCGAAATCACATCCCTGATCGATCAAGATACCATTGAGATGATCCTAAGTTTTCTCATGCATTCAGTTACTTCGAGTTCAGTTAATTTTGCGCATCATGACCAATTGACCATCCGGTTGTTGTAATATAATCGATATATTATCATCAAGTTAGGAATAAATAGTAATATGTCTCCAGTTTTAGTCTGTTGCTAATCTAGTAAAGCTTTGTAATCATGGTTCTAGGCTAGTATCTCATGAAAGAATCATACACTGTATCAAATTTTAAGGATCGAATTCCTTGCATATTGTCTTTGTCTTTTTGGTTTTGTTTAATTAATTGGAAACCTTTATTTTTTATGTCGGTTAATTACTTGCATTATTTTTTATGTCGGTTTACTTGCATAGTTGCATGGATGATTTACTACATGTTCATACCCTATAACATTGATTCCAACTATAGCAGAAAGTGTGTACGTTAACAAATTCTTCTATAACATCGATTTGAACTAGCTATAGTAGGCTCTCTTTTTAAGTTTTTTCCCTTGAGCAATACGCCTTCAAAAGAACATTGGATACAAACAATATATACTCTGTATAATTTAACTAAAAGAAAGCATTACAAACCAAATTAATTATATATTTTTGTAAGATCACTAGCTTATTAAAGAAAACTGATACATTAGATTGTGTTTGTTTTTTAAAAAATGTCTCTTAAGTCTTAACAACATCTTAATCTGATTCATCAAGACGCGACATTTAGGTTATTAAGATTGTTTTTTTTTCCCTGTAATTAAGAGGCGGTAACAGGCAATCTTTGCTAAGAGCGTTTTTTTTTTTTTTTTTTTTTTTTCGACCATTAAGAGACGGTAAGAGACATAAACCTCTTATTTAACTAGATGTGGAGTGGTGTATTAACACCTCTTAATGTCCTTTTTTTTTTTCTTATTATTATATTTTTATCCTACATATGTTTTCTTAGAATGAATAAGACAATATGTGACAATATATATATTTTTTCAAGTTCAAGGGTTTGGTCTCGGACTCATGTATCTCAACTCTAACATGATTCATATAGTTAATCGTTTTAAAAAGTTCAATTTAAATTCTAACACATTTATCTTTGTCAAATAAACATGAATTGCATGTTTTGTTTAAAATAGACAAAAATACACCGTTGGTCCATAAACTTTCCACGAAACATCACAGGGCACCTTAACTTTTTTTTTTAGTCGCCAGACGTCCAAAACTTGAGATTTGAGTCTAAATGCGTCCCTCCACCACTATTTGCTGTTTTGTTTTGTTTTTAGTGAATGGCATAACCGTCATTTCATATATTTGGGTTATTATTCATGCAAATCTCCTCCTCTACTCTTCTTTCATACATGGAAACCTTCACCCTATACTGTAAATTGCATTTTTAACGTCAAACTTAAGAATAATGTGGTTCTGGAACAAATTACAGAATAATCATAATGAGCAATCCCAAACAGTGAGAATCACTAATAAGCAGAAACAAGCAAATCCAAATGAGCAATCCCAAACAGTCCCTAAAAGCTCATTTTACGGCACCTCATAAGCCAACCAAAAAAAAATCTAAAAAATAAAATAAAAATATCACTAATTAAACAAGCTTCCAAATCAGTGAATTCCAGAATTTTATGAGATTTGGTTGAAAATTGAGGAAATGAAAATTAAAAAACTAAATTGATGTTACGGACTAAGTTTTTATAGCCTTAAAAAGTGGTTTAAGACCTGTAAAAAAATCTAAAAATTAAAATAAAAATATCACTAAGTAAACAAGCTATTAGAGTACATTATCCCAAAATTTTGTGAGATTTGGTTGAAAATTGAGGAAATGAAAAATAAAAAACTAAATCTGCTGTTTGGGACTTTTTGATTTTTTTCAAGTTTTTGAATATGTTGACTTACATGAAATTTAATCTATCCTAGCTGCTCTAATATGTAGTTATAAGCTATGATGAGTCTAATTCAAGCTATGAAAACAATTTATGCAAGTGAATCCATGATTATGCAATCCTAAAATGCTAACAGTGAAGCTAAAATGAAAATTAAAGTGGATTTTGACTTTTATATGAATGAGACATGTATTTTATGGTTTGATTGTTCTATTAGGACCTAATATGACATGATTGAATCAAAAGTTATCACTGAAACACAAGGGAACTCATTGAACACCCTTTTACCAAACACCCCTTTAAAACTATCTGATTTGTGATTTTCAAATGATTAGACTGATTTAGGCCATGATACCGATTCATAAGTACTTAATATGATGTTATAAGCCAAGTGAATATCTATTAAACCTTTCATAGTTAGATTCTCATAGTAATATCTATTAAACCTTTCAATTCGATTAAGTGCGATGTATATTTATCTTGCAGACCTAAAGCATATGCAGAAAACATATTTTTATGCAGAAAATGACAAGTAAAAAACGCATGATCCAGTCGCATAGAGATCGAAGACATCGGAAAACTCATGTGGTGTGTATATAACACTAAACAATCATCGATAGTTCATAGTTCAAACGTTGGTACATGTCAAACTGAAGTCAACATAGACTGATTCCAGATGATAAGTTATTGTATTACATATTTACATTGTTACTGATTTAACGTGACAACCATTTAAAAAACTATGATCAATAGACTTCTTACAATTATGACGTTAAAAATGCAATTTACAGCATAGGCTGAAGGTTTTCATATATGGAAGAAGAGTAAAGGAGGAGATTTGCATGAATAATAACCCAAATATATGAAATGACCATTATGTCCTTCACTAAAAACAAAATAAAACAGCAAATAGTGCTAGAGGGACGCATTCAGACTCAAAATCTCAAGTTTTGGACGACTGACTACTGAAAAAAAAATGTTAAAGTGCCCTGTGATGTTTCGTGAAAATTTTAGGGACCAACGGTGTATTTTTGTCTTTAAAATACTTTTAACTTTAAATTGATTATATTATAAAATCTGGTTTCTTATATTTAATAAAATTTATTTATTGTGTGAATACAATGGTTTTATATTTAAATTGTAAAAACTAATAGTTTAACACATCATTTTTAGAAAAACAAACAGTCTTATTTAAGTCAGATTCAGATTCAACCACTTATTCAGGTTAAGATGGGAATCTGATTCACTTTTCTACCGCATATTCAGATTTAGATGTACGAATCAGATTTAGATTCAGAGCCTCTTAATAAACAAACAGCACCTAAGAGCCCGTTTGGTTGCCGTGTTTAGCGGGATTTGAATTAAAGAAAATGAAAATCTTTTGTTTGTTTAGTTATGGTGGGCCCACAATTGGGAATCAAGAATTAAAAAATTATTTCACGTTATTTTGGTGTCTTTATTTATTTGATTTTCTTTGTTTTTTTGTCATAAGTTATCTAAACTTTTTGACTCTTTGACTACTATTGGTTTAAAATAAATATATAAATTAAATAATTATTAATTTTCTTTTTTCTTTTCTTTTTTTCCAAACCAATCCTAAATTCAAATCCAATTCTAAACTCACTTACAAACCAAACGGGCACTACGTAGCCATTTGGTTTAAGTATATAGGAATCAATCAATCACATTCATTCCCCATTTAAAATGTTTGGTTGGAGACTTGATACCAAAGAATGATAGAAACAATGATAAATCTATAGTAGTATGAATTGGTGACTTTTCTCTACCATTCAGTAGGGTCCATGTACTTTTGTTATTTATTACTCCCCCCGTCTCTAAATGAATGTCCACTGTTGACTTTTGGTGTGTATTAATTTGCACACCTTTTATTCGACTAAAACCGGACCTAAATGACCAAAAACCCGATCATAAATGCCAAATAAATCTTGTTTTTGTGTTTTTGATTGTGCATGTATGGATATTGTAGAAAAGGACAAATAGTATGAGAAATCGACAAACCGAGCACGAGATTGGAAGAGTGTTCAAAAGCTGGAGCCGGGAAAGCAATTTTCAGATATTCGTCATAGATATGCTATATTGGTCAAAGTCAACTTTGGAAAATCATCATTTGACAAATTCAGTCCTTGGATTAAACTTACAGAAGAGGTCCCTTGAGTTTGCTATTTGGCAAAAATTACCCCTAAACCTTAAATTATATTTAACTTTAATCCTAAACCTATTAGATAATAAACCCAAAACCAAAACACATTATAAACCAAAAGCCCAATCCACTATCTTAAACCCGAGCCCAGTCTTTACACCACCCAAACCCGACCCACCCACCATTTGAATATACCCAGTCAACTCACACCAGTCAAACACAAATAAAAAATAACACACCGCCCTTTTCCCCCAAATTACCCGACTTCCCTATGAACCCTAAATACCCTTCTCTAAAATTACCCACTCCCACCACAATGAACCTCGTATTAAGGGCATGATTGTCAAATTACTGAAGCCTGACAACGTGTCAGAGGGTGACAGCAAAGGAATTCCACGTGGATTGCTTTGATTGGCTGGAACACGTCATTGGGAGGATTTGAAGCCTCTGATTGGCCATCGTGTGTCACAAGGGATCAAATGGGGATATTCTTGGAAGATGCTTACCTCTGGAACCTTCTGAAGACGCTCCTCCTCAGGCTATATAAAGATCCTCTCGTCCACATTTTGAAGCTGTTAGTTAGATGGTTAGCTTAGGGTAGGAATAGGTTAGACTAGCTTAATAGTATAAATTTTAGCTTGTTTAATCGTTTTCATAGTTCTGTTTATCAGCTTTGTACTCATTTAAAGGTTTAATAAAATTTCAATTTTCACTCCTTGCAATTTAATGTTCAAATTTGCTAAAAGCTTTTCAGTTACAGTTTATATAAGTTCATTTAAATTTCAAAATAGCTTGTAGTGATCTCTTTAACTCTTCTACTGATCTGAGTTGGTAATGAAGTACAAGTCAAAGGATGTTAATGAAGATGATTCTGGGTTAATATGGTGTTAGATGATAGTAGCAGTTGGTTAATGGAGCCTATCTAGAGATAGGCTATGATCAAATGTCACATCTGTTCAGCTGAGGTTTCCATTGTAAGATTTCAATTTCCATTTTCATTTTAGAATGCATTTTATGATTTGAATAGTGTCGATCTTTGATTCATGTTGATGTACTGTTACATTCAGTTCTAATTGATCAAGATTTAGTAGTTAGATGATATGGAACTTGTTTGATTCACTATTGTACTTGTTTGATGAAACTGTTAAGTGCCACTGCAGTTGTTAAATGTGATAAGTGATTCTTAGATTTAGTGTGTTTATGCTGATGTTATTGATTGATTTGATCTTAATTGATGTAAATTGATATGGATTGAGCATAATTGTAATAAAGTTATGCCTAGATAGCATATCTGTAGTGTTAATCAACTAGTTCTAGGGGTGTTTGGATCTGTGATTTCTTGTCGCTTTAGTTGTTGCTTAGTTGATATATCTGCATATTTAGTATCATATATATTAGTATAGGTCAGGTGGTGTAGAATTTTGGTAGTTAGTTGCAAAATAGTCTACTATAGCTCATTACTCAATTCTACTTGCATATAAGTAGGCTGTTCTTCTTTTCATTATTTGAATTGCTGCCTTTCATGTTGGTGATTGTGTTTTTCACGATTAATCTTGTTAGTTATACATGTGGTAATCAGAATAGGGCATTGAAATTGATCTTAGTCAAATATTAGGTATATTATAAAAAGTCAGTATAAGCTTTGTTACCTGCAGTCAATAATGAATTTGTTTGCTGAACTTTGATCATATTGGAGTTCAATTGGTAGGTTATTCATAGAGATTTTGTAGTTTTTAGAATCTCAGCTGGGTAGACTAGCTTTTGCCCCCTTAATATTTTAGATTTGAGCTTTTTAGAACTGCTTATCTGATCTGCAAATAAGGTGTTAGGACCTAGGTCTGCTGATATGAGTTTTTGATTGCATTAGTGATTTTTGCTTTGTTAACTGAGCTTTATTATTGTATCTGAGCTCCTTTAAGTGTGATTTCATGTATTTCATGCTCTCTAAGCCTCTGGCTTATTCTGTAGTGCTTATTGCTAATTCATTGCTTATTACATACTGCTTATTGCTCATTTCTAATGTTTCTGTGTTTCATTTGATATTATTTGAGTGTTTTAGAGTTTACTTAAGTATAGTGCTTCTGAGTTTTCAGTATCACATCAGTCTTGATACAAGTGCTTATTAATAAGCACTTGTATTAAGCTGTTTTGCTTACATTAAGTACTTCTGCTTATTATTTTCTTTTCAAAATTTTTCTGCAAACTTTTCATGTTATTTTAGATTTTCTGTAAATTTTTCATATTTTTCTGAGTTGATTTAATATTTTTCTCAAATTTTCTTAGTTAAAAATCATTTTTTAATACTTTTTAATAAACAAAAATCTATAAAAATTCAGAAAAAGTCATAAAAAATACAAAAATATTTTAGAAAATTCTTTTATAATATTTTAGATTTTTCAAAAAAATTAAATTTCATTTTTCCTTTTATTTTTCTATATACTTTTATTTTTAATTCATTTAAAAATACAAAAAATCAAAATAAATTCATAGAAAATAAAATAAAATTCAAAAAAATGTTTTTCTTTTTCTCAAAATTATTTTAAGTAGTTTAAGATTTTTAGAAAATTGTTTCAAGTTTGTAGGATCATTTTTCAATAAAAGTCACGTTTTATTTCGTACGTTACGTTTATTTTCGCGTTTGCATTTCCGTTTTTACGATTTTAACATTTGTGCATATATAGCTTGTACATCCTGCTTAGTTCATTATTAATTTTCATTATTTGAATTCCAAAATCATATTCTTCACTTTACCACTTTTCAAGACTCGATTTCGCGATTCGATAATTCACGACTCCATTCTACCTTCGTTGGGAAAACGACTCGGGAAATACTTTCACGAGTATTTCTTCGGAATAATTATATACTATAAAAAGACTTTATCAACTTTTAAAGTATTTTCTTTTTAACTTTGACCTTAAATTATTTTATTTATGTTGTGTAATACTCCGTACTTGATGAAATTTATACTAATGAAAAATATATTTAAAACTCAATTCATTCATATATTTTACATCAAAGTTAAAAAAAGAAAGACTTTAAAAGTCAATAATGGACACTTATTTAAAGACGGAGGGAGTACTAACTTTATAACACTTTAAAAGTTATATTTTGTATTTTAATGATATATTATATTGTTTTTGGCTATTGAATGAGTCATTTTAAAAGTGATACCTATAACTTCAACTATATCAAACTGTTGGCATTAATATTACGATATTTAATTTAAACATCCTCTTCATGTTTTGATGATGACAAAGATGTAAGTTACAACATATAACGTAAAGTGCTTAAGTTACTTGTGATCACAATTCATCTATGCATTCATACGTCAACAAGCCTCGACATCTCAACATCTCGACTATGCTTCAACAATCACCTAAGGTATGTACAAACAAATGTCTAATACATTTTATGATCAAAGGGGGTTTTATTTAAACACAACAAATTATATAAAATGATATAAATATTTATATACTTAGAAAAACACTTTTGGTAATTAAATGAAAATGTTTAATTCATAATGAATATATGAATTTAAATTTTTAACCAAAAACAGTTAAAATTTCACTAGATAAACCTTTCCCAGAAAAAGACAAGAAAACTGTTGTTTTCGTCTGGGCGGCCCCCTTAATTATAAGGGCGGCCTCCTTAATTTTAAGGGGGTCGGCACACAATTAAAGGGCCGACACACGCTCATGTGTCAGAATCTTTTGCCTATAAATACTGGTTCAAATATGTAATTTTTCCTCACCTTTTGCACTAAAACTTTCTGTCCAAATCCTCTCAAATCACCTTCCTAAAACCTTTGATCATAAACTTATTAGTTTTTGTTTCAAGTGATCCAATCCCTCATCATTCAAAGTGCAAGAGAAGAATCCTCCCTATCATAAAGCCAAAGATGTATTAGAGTCTAGTTAGTGTTGATGTGAAGTTGTGAGTTATGTATGTATATGTAATACGTAGATCAAGATGATCTTACTTAGTAGTGAGTCAATGAGTGAGTAAGAAGTAGTGAGAAGAAGTAGTAGTGTGGATAAGTCATGTAGTTGTGAAGATGTAGGTGTGTGAATAAGTAGTGGAGTATAGAAGAAGTTGTGAAGTAGTGAAGAAGTCGTGAAGTCGTATAGAAGTTGTGTAGTGATCAAAGTCGTTTCGTGAGATTGGTCCTAGCTACTATTAGAACTCGACATTTAGCTTAGTGTCGTAAATTGGTATAAGCAAAAGTTGTATACGGTTTTCTTCGCCAAAAGGGAGCTTGTTGAGTAGTGAAGAAAACTCTCGAGTAGGTGACTCGGGGAGTGGAGTAGGGCAAGGAAGGTGTCCTTGTAGCCGAACCACTATAAATCATCGTGTCCGGTTTGCATTTCCTTTCTCTTATCTCTTTTCATTTATTCTTGCATTTATCGCTTTACATCTATGCTTGCCTATATGTCTTAGTTGTTGCTTATATAGTTGTGATGATTGATTGTGTTGTACATAGAAGTTAATATTGTGATTGTGTGATATGGTCAAATATATTATTATTCACACTTCTCATATTAAGTTTAACTTGATAGATAATTTGATACAAAACGTTTTAAAATTTAAAAGGAAAACATATTCACATAAAGATCGACCAAAGCTCCATTCATAAAACTAAGTTTTGAAAACTAATTCAAAAGCTCACATATATAATTGATCATATTGATTATATGTTGTTTTCATACTAAATTCTAATTGAAGGTTTTTCAAACAAACAATTGAATACATTCTAATCAACATTTTGAAAAAAACTTTATATAAACAAAAAAAAGGGGAAAACTATTCAACCCCCCATTCTAGTTTTCCACACAAACAGTAACAATGATAATGATACTTTTGATATGATATATCCTTGTAATCAATGTGGAAAACTATAAGGGGGGTTGAATAGTTTTACATCTTTTTAACTTTATTTTAAAAATCTTTTATAGATTTTAAAAACTTTGATTCGATCTTACGTGAATTCAAGTGTCAACAAATATAAGCAAGTCTAATATAATAATCTAAGTATTGAAATGAAGTGAAGTAAAGATAGAGTTAGAAAGATCAAACCACAACACACGAATTTATAGTGGTTCGGCTACAAGGACACCTTCCTTGCCCTACTCCACTCCCCGAGTACCACACTCGAGAGTTTTCTTCACTATGTCAACAAACTCCTTATGGCGGAGAAACCTTACACACCTTGGCTTACACCTATTTACGACACTAAGCTAAATGTCGAGTTCTAATCGTAGCTAGAACCAATCTCACACCTTCTTCACAACTTCACACCTTCTTCACACCTTCACAACTTCTTGAAGATAGCTCCACAACCTCTTCTTCTAGTCTACTTCACACCTTCTTCTATGCACAACTAATTCACAACTTCTACACTACTTTACAACACACCTACTATCTACAATCAACTAATTCACACAACACTTTACAAATATCTAACACTAATACAAGATGATACTAACCAATCACAACACTACTACAATTTTATGGATGTTGAGGAGTGTTCTTCTTTTTGCACTTGAATGGATGAGGCTTTGGATCACTTGGAAACAAAGACTTATGAATGATATGATCAAAGGATTTTGGAATAGAAATGGAGATGAGATCAGAAAGTTATGAGTGCAAAAAGGTGAGAAAAATCTGTGGAATGAACCAGTTTTTATAGGGGAAAATTTTACTGTTTTGGAGCGTGGCCGGTCCCCTTAATTAGGGGTCGGTCCCCTTAATGATTAAGGGGGCCGCCTTATGAATTAAGGGGGCCGCCCCTCCAGAACTTTGGAATTTTTTGTCCTTTTGTGGGGAAGGTTTTTCTGGATAAAATTTGCCCTTTTTGGTTGGAAATTTGAAATCATATCTTTGTAGTTTAATAAAACAATACAAAAAATGATTTACTAATATATATAAAATGTTAATGTCATTTTATAAAATGTTTTGTGTTAAGAAAAAGCTTCCTTTGATCATGTAATGCATAAGATGCTTAGTTTATGCATACCTTAAGTGATATTAGTTGTAGAAGTAAATATTTGTTACTAAATACTTGTTTACGTCATAATCTTGACTTAATTTAGTTTACATTTTGTGATTATCAAAACGTAGAGTTATTGAGAAATATTAATAACGTTTTTAAGCATTATTTATATCAACAATCAAAATCATACCTATTGTGATTTCGGGTTGCATACCAAACGCACCCTGAAAATGTAGTGAGTTAGAGAATCATTGAGTTTATCGTTTTGTTTATATAAACCTCCAAAGTGACATAGTTTTCAAAATCTTCAAAGAGATATGATTTCAAACTCCTTAGACAAAAATATCTTAAAACTAGAAAGAAAATTTCAAAGATAGTCTCACGATTAATGTCTAGGCACATACATCTTTACTCCTTATAATAGAGAAATGGTCAATGTGGAATGTTGAGTTTTCAACATGGTCAATGTTCATTGAAACCTGTTATTAAAAGCTGCTATTGATGGAAACTAAATTAATGTAATACTGCTACTGATGGAAACTACAATCTATCTATGGGAATACAACTGGACATTCATTAGAAAGTTATGAAACACAACTGGCCATGACTCACTTTGAAACCTAAAACACAAAACACGCATATATATCTTGTCTCTCTAAAAATATTTCTCACACTCCCTCTTAACCTAAAACAAACACCACCACCCCTCTCTCTTAATTGCTGCCGCCACCACCTAGATCTTTTGAAACCTCCATCGCCGCCACTACCTCTCTCTTTCAAACAGTTCCTCCATCAACACCACCACCACAACCCCATCCCCAACACCACCGAGACAACCACCATAAAAAACCACGCCATTATCGAGCCCTATCACCACCGGTAACCAAACCACTGAGACCCGCCACCACCCTGAATCTCGAAAAGTTTTTCAAGTTATGAGGTTTTTATGTAAAGATTTATGTATTTTAAAGTTTTGAATGTTTGTTTATAGATCTATATATTTCAGAGGTGGCAATTGTTGCCCATTATGAAAAAAACATGCTCATTTTAGGCGTTTTTGTAGAACTTACGAGTTAGGCTGGGCGACTGCTTATTTAGAAATGGTCGGAACGGTGGAGTTTCAGTCTCTCGGATCTTGAATGGGCGATTTGGGCGGACTTCTCAGATATTGAATGGGCGATGTGGGCGGATGATGTGTACAAAAAAAATAATGGAAGCAAAAGATTTAAAGCAATATGTAAGAAGGTGAATGAAGTTTTACAGTCGATGGAAAAAGATATAGTCAAAAGAAGAGTTGTGTAAATATAAGAGTTTTCCAAAGTTGCATGTCTGCCACAAAATTAAATACTGTTGATTTTTTTTTTAAGTTGATTTTACCAATTGGCACTTGACTTAGCATTTTTTTTTTACAGTATTTGTTTGTGAGGTGTTTGTGTTATTCATATGATTTTATACCTCTTTTCCATCCACGATCTATAGAAAAAAATAATATCATACAGATAACACCATTATAGTATTAGTACTTTTAATGTTGGATGTTAAAGACCTACGAATTTCTATATATTAAGAATAAATGCAAATTTAAAAAAAATGAGGCTCGTTGTGTGTAACCAATATGGATTAAAAGAATTAATTTATGTAAACGTTATAAAATGTTCGGGGAAAGTTTTTTACTTGTAAAAAGTTTTAGTCATTTGATGTCTCTTTTAGTTGACGGCCGGTTTGACCCATGCCTGTTTGAGCCTGTACCTGTTTAGCCCATGCCCGTATGATCCGAATTTTGAATTTGCCTGTTTGATCCAAATTTTGAATTTTGAATAAAATTTATGTTTTTGATTTTTGTTAAAACATCTTGTTGTACAATAAAAACAATTTATTGGTTTCCTTAGTTTCTTTTTCTATCATGCAAACATATATGCGAATTGGTATGTTTATGGATTCTTATTATTACATATATCTTTCTTTCATTCTTTTAGTTTGTTATATTTCATGCAAACAGTGTTTGTTATATTCAGTGTTTGTGAATTGTGAAGTCACGTTTCATTAGTACAATGGCTGTCACGTTTCATTGTTATATTCATGTGAGGTTTTTACTTTGGTGATGGACAACAAAAGAACTGATTAGGTTGCTAACTTTATTTTGGTGCAGAGATTCAATGAAAATTTATTAATACATGAATGTATATGGATAACAAAAAAACAAATGATCTATTTATGGAACATATTTTTGGTTCGTAAAAGCCCTAATGACGATAGATGAATAATACTTTCATTATAAATAGTAAACATTAGTACAATCGTTGTGAATAATTCATTAGACAAGGTTACATTCTACTTTGGGTTGATAATTTGTCATTAGGCTTTCATCATGAGTTCCAGCAACACACTTGCACATGAAGTAACTGTTTCGGAAAAATCAATTTTCATTAAATGTTTTTATATGTTATTTGATAGATGTTAGGATTTTTTTTTATGGACTTCAGTTATCGTATAGTACAACCGTTTGCAATTACATTCTAATCGGTTCACGTTCTATTTTGAACACTACACAAAACACTTACCACAATATCACAAATCGTTAATTATCTGCCGCTAGAAACTCCGATGCTATGCACGGGTACTTGCCTAGTCAAAGAAAAAAGATTTTGATATTCTCACGTAACTCAAAAAAAGTTCTTTATTTACCATTTTTTCACCACATATTCATTAGGTTTACCTACAACCAAGCACAAACTACATCCTTTACACCCGATGTTGGTTAATTTGCTTGTGTGTCTAACTTTTTTAGTTATCGAGTAGAGTATGTTTTCTTTGTTATTTAAAAGATTTATATATTTATATAATAAGCATGTACACGCGTCCTGAACCACTATGACTCGGATCTTTCACGCATAGAACAAAGACTTAGCAAGTGGTTTGGTCATAAACTTGACCAAATCAAATTTCATTGTTTTTTGTGTGCATGTATGTATAGTGTTTTGTAACGTTTTATGTGTGCCAAAGCAACAATATCAACAGTTAACAATAGCGACAAACAATATATGTTTGCTTGTTAAATATGTTTTCTAACAATATAGGAAAAACACATTAAACACTCCTCGCCAAACAACTTTTAATTACAACATAAAATAATAACCCATAATCAATGTTATAAATAGCGCGAGGCGTGATGGCATGATCAAGCCTCGTCACGTAGAAGCATGTCCATAGTCAAACTCTTTCAAAATTTGGTAATGAAAAAAAAAAAAAAATTGACATATAAACAACCACAAATAAAATAAACAAAACATATATAACTCTTCATTTACACACACAAACACAAACACACTGATTAGTCACTCATGAGCGGTGAACCCAACTGTACTAGTTTGGATCGGATCAGTTTCATGTCGACCAAATCAGCTATTCTACACTCCGCCGCCGTTGCGACGGCGTTAGCGGCGGGTTACTATTACTACCGGCGATCCGCCACTGTTTTCCGGAGCCGGGTCGTGGGTATAATTCCGGCCCGGTTTGCTTCTTCCCGGTTTGAGGGTAAACCCCTTGTTGAAATACTTGGAAAACCCATGATTCAGGTAAATTCAAATTTTTTTTTTTTTTTGGGTATATGATAATATTAAACTAAGTTGTTTTTATTAATTTGTTTGTAACAGAGAACATGGGAGAGAGCAAAATTGGCAACAACATTGGATCGTGTTGGTATGTATGGGAGTGTTTGGCATTGTGTTTTGTATGTGATACTACATGATAATCAGAGTTAAATAATTATATTGACAGTAGGAGACAGTATTTGGCATTTTTTTTTTTTTTATTATAAATGATTCATATGTAAAACGACCTTTAGTTGATCAGATCCGTTTTTATTTGCGTCTATTGGTGTTTGGGATTGCTTCTTTAAGACCAGAAACGCAGTTATGAGTTTTTTTAATTTCAGGGAAATAAACTATTTACAGTAGTAAGAAATTGGTTTATTTGGCTGTGGTATGTTATAGATCCGTTTTATTTGAAGCTATTGGTGTATGGGATTGCTTATTTGAGACCGAACCGCAGTTCTGAGTGTTTACGAATAACTGTTTATCTGATTTAGTTTCAGGGAAATAAACTATTTATGGCAGTAAGAAATCCCAAACACCCCATAAAATCTGATTATTTGACTTTTAATAATCAGAATTGGTTTCACTATACCCGAACACTATAAATTGACTATACACGACATGAAAATGAAGAATTATATGATTACTTTCAAAAGGAAATGTCAAACAACCCCTATTAGAGATTGTTTTGATGATCGTAGGTTTAGCTGGATTTAAGATAGATCTTCATTTACCAAGGAATATTATGTTAGTAAATGTCAAACGTCTCTATTAGAGATTGTTTTGATAGATCTCAGGTTTAGTTGTAGAGGTCATTTGTAACTTCTGAGTAATATTGACTTTACTTTTGTAGCTAAATTTAACAATTTTTGTATTGTAGTTGTGGCAACGGATGATGATAGGATTGCAGAATGTTGTCGAGGATTTGGTGCTGATGTGATAATGACTGCAGAATCGTGCAGAAATGGTATAAACTATGCTTGTCTAGTGATTTTTAATCATATATATATTGTCTAGTGATTTTTAATCATATATATATATGGTCTATTAACTGATACTATTATCTGATGTGTAAGGCGCTGAAAGGTGTAGTGAAGCACTTCAAAAGCTCGAGAAAAAATATGATATTGTTGTCAATATTCAAGGAGATGAGCCTCTTATTGAACCTGAAATCATTGATGGGATTGTCAAAGCTCTTCAGGTGCACTGATCTCATAAAATGAATGATGAATTTCTAAAATTAACAACATAAGAATCAAGGCTATATCGTTAATTTTACTGTCTTTAAATTTATTATTTACGCTATTTGCAGACCACCCCAGATGCAGTTTTCAGCACTTGTGTTACATCTTTGAAACCAGAAGATGCTTTTGATCCTAATCGTGTGAAATGTGTGGTTGATAACCGTGGTTATGCAATTTATTTCTCTCGAGGACTCATCCCTTTTAACAAGTGTGTATATTTATTGTCGTGAAGATATGCTCAGCTTCGCCTTTATTCATACGTTTATATCGATCTTTAATGGATTCATTTGTTCTTTCTTTGTGCAGGTCAGGGAAAGTCAATCCTGAATTCCCATACAATCTTCATCTCGGTATTCAGGTATCCATACAAAATATAAAACAACAACAAAGTTTGATTCTATTTCCATTGTTACATGTTTATAAATAATAATGAAGTAACATTGTTTTGTTTGAATTGTTTTCATAGAGCTATGATTCAGAATTTTTAAAGATTTATCCTGACTTGACACCAACTCCATTGCAACTAGAAGAAGATTTGGAACAACTTAAAGTTCTTGAAAATGGTTACAAGATGAAGGTACTAAAATGTGGTTTCTTGACATGTAGATATGAAAATGAAATATGATCAGATTGTTCATATACGGAGTATTTATTTTTTGCTTGGTTGCAGGTAATAAAAGTAGATCATGATGCTCATGGTGTTGATACTCCAGAAGATGTCGCCAAGATCGAAAATTTTATGCGCGAAAGGAACTTGTCATAGTTCACTGGTGTCCATTTTGAAAATCTCATGACACTAGCGTTTGTTTTCATTTGTTCTTTTTCCGGTATTCTTTTTGTTCCGGGAGTGTAATATGTAGTTTAAAGCTTGAATGGTGTCACATTCATGTATATTTATTGTGCATTGTTTTAGAGTCTGAGCCAAAATTTAGACATTCCATTTTTTATAAGTTTTAAATTTATGTAATAAGTTAGCAGTATTAATTTTTGGTTTGTAACTTTTTTTTTTTTTTTTCACCTGTGTAACAAATAAAATTAGGGGAGTTTATTCATACTCCCTCTAAAAGGATTATGATACCCTATCTTTATTGAAAAATAAAAGTTACAGAATATTTGTTGTTTGAACTTTGAACTATATTATTACTGTAGTAGGTAAAGTTATAAAGTTTGACAAAACAAAATTAATAAAAGACAAAAAGTTCAAAATAAATACTGGTACTTGGTATTTTAACTTTTCTTTAGAATTCACAAATCTATAATACAGTAAAGGTAACTTTTAAAGTTCATAACATGCCCAGTAAAACTGTTACGCACATTAACTGCATATTGTTATTGTATGATAGCTTGTACCACTTCATGTATTGCATTCAGGAGTTTGTTTTATAGAACATCACTTATGTATCATGATTGGCATGTAGATGTGTTATACAAAAGCTAGCAAGAAATTAGATCAACGAGTGGTCCTTTATTCACTCAGTGCTTAAAAAGTTCGGTTTTCCAACACATTTTACTAAGCTGATTATGGCTTGTGTATCTTCGGTTACCTTCTCTTTTAATATTAATGGGCAAGTTGGTCACGTGACACCGACTAGAGGTCTTCGTCAAGGAGATCATATTTTGCCCTATCTTTTTATCAAGCGTGCAAAAGTTTTATCATCAATGATTAGGAAATCAGCTACACAAGGTCATATTCATGGAGTTAAAGCGTATGAGCAAAGCATACGCTTAAGGTATGAGCAAAGCGTATGATAGAGTCGAATGGCCCTTTATTCACTCAATGCTTAAAAAGTTCGGTTTTCCAACACATTTTACTAACTGATTATGGCTTGTGTATCTTCGGTTACCTTCTCTTTTAATATTAATGGGCAAGTGTCAGGTCATGTGACATCGACTAGAGGTCTTCGTCAGAGAGATCCTATTTTGCCCTATCTTTTTATCATGCGTGCAAAAGTTTTATCATCAATGATTAGGAAATCAGTTACACAAGGTCATATTCACGGAGTTAAAGCGTATGATAGAGTCGAGTGGCCCTTTATTCACTCAATGATTAAAAAGTTCGGTTTTACAACACATTTTACTAAACTGATTATGGCTTGTGTATCTTCGGTTACCTTCTCTTTTAATATTAATGGGCAAGTTTCAGGTCATGTGACACCGACTAAAGGCCTTCGTCAGGGAGATCCTATTTTGCCATCTTTTTATCATGCGTGCAAAAGTTTTATCATAAATGATTAGGAAATCAGTTACACAAGGTCATATTCACGGAGTTAACGTATGTAGAGGAGCACCAACAATCTCAAACTTATTCTTTGCTGATAACAGCATATTCTTCTCTCTAGAGCTTCCGAAGAGGAGAATTGTATACTTAAAATCACTCTCGATCAATATTGCAAAGTATCAGGGCAAGTCATTAATTACGAGAAATCAGAGATTTGTTTTAGTGCACATGTTGAGCAACATGTACGATCTCGAGTAATTGAATCCCTATCAATTTGTGAAGTTGCATATCAAACCGAATATTTGGGCCCTCCTTCGATCATTGGCATATCTAAAAAGGTTATCTTTCAGTCCATTCTAGACAGGATAAACAGAAAGCTTGGAGGATGGAAAGAGAAGACCATTTCAATTGCAAGGAAAAAAGTGCTTATTAAATCTGTTGCTCAAGCCATGCCTATGTACGTGATGAATATTTTTCTTCTTATCGATACATTAATTGATGATATTCACAGAGCTTTAAATTTATTTTGGCGGGTTGATGGTGTGAAACAAAATCCAATCTGATGGTGCTCGTGGGAAAAAAAGTGTGTGTTTCAAAATTTCAGGGAAGTATTGGCTTTTGGCATTTGGGGCTTTACAACAAGTCCTTACTTGTGAAGCAAGTGTGGCGCTTGATCACATCTCCAACTACATTAGCTAGTAAGGTATTAAAGGCTCGCCATTTCCCGTGATCAAGCTTTTTTGTTGCAAAAGTTGGTTACCGTCCGAGATATATTTGGTGTAGTTTGATTGCAGTCAAAGAATTAGTCCACAAGGGTTATAAATGGAACATAGGTGATGATTGTAGTGTCAATGTGTGGGAGGACTTTTGGCTTGCTGATCACAGGAGATTGGGACCAAAACTATATAACAGTGAGATAAATTATGTACGTGATTTGTTAAACGATGAAGGTGATGATTGGAACTATGAACACCAAACATCCTTGTTTCAATATAATATTGCCAACAAAATTGTATGCTCTTTTGTGAGTCAATTGAAGTAGGATACTTTGTATTTGTATAATGACCCGGGAGGAGAATTCTCATGCAAGTCTGGTACGAAACATCACAAGATT
>JARVZY010009691.1:0-25322 GCA_030686995.1 Artemisia argyi
GACATTTGCTTTACCAGGATGGTAGCGAATTTCACAATCGTAATCGCTTAGCAATTCAATCCAACGTCGCTGTCTCATGTTAAGCTCTTTTTATTCAAAATGTGTTGTAGACTTTTGTGGTCAGTAAATACAACACACTTGGTTCCGTACAAGTAATGTCTCCATATCCTTAAGGCAAAAACCACAGCACCTAACTCCAAATCATGGGTGGTGTAGTTCTTCTCGTGCTTCTTGAGCTGTCGGGAAGCATAAGCTACCACTTTCTCTTGTTGCATTAACACAACTCCTAAACCTTTATGCGAAGCGTCACAATAGATGACGAAGTCCTCGTTACCTTCAGGTAACGCTAAGATAGGAGCACTACACAACATTTCCTTAAGTAATTGAAATGCTTCCTCTTCCTTATCTCCCCATTCGTACTTAACACTCTTTTGAGTCAATTTGGTCAACGGTTTTGCGACCTTCGAAAATCCTTTAATGAATCTTCGGTAATAACCGGCTAATCCCAAAAATTGAGGAATTTCTGTTGGGGTCGTAGGTGCAGCCCAATCTTTAATCGCTTCAATCTTAGCAGGATCTACATGAACTCCTTGTCTATCAATCACATGACCCAGAAATTGTACCGTCGGAATCTAAAATTCACATTTAGAAAACTTGGCATACAGTTTCTCTTTCCTGAGCAATTCTAAGATAAGTCTTAGATGCTCCTCATGCTCCTTCTCACTCTTCGAATAAATTAGAATGTCATCGATGAACACAATCACAAACTTATCTAAGTAAGGCTTACACACCCGATTCATGAGGTCCATGAATACCGCCGGTGCGTTAGTCAACCTAAACGGCATCACTTGAAACTCGTAATGCCCGTAACGGGTTCTGAAAGCCGTTTTCGGAATATCTTTCTCGCGAACTCGAAGCTGATGATATCCCAATCTCAAATCGATCTTCGAATACACACTCGATCCTTGGAGCTGATCGAACAAGTCGTCAATCCTCGGTAACGGGTATCTATTCTTCACCGTTAACTTGTTCAGCTCTCGATAATCAATACACATACGAAACGATCCATCCTTCTTCTTCACGAATAAAACTGGGGCTCCCCAAGGTGAAGAGCTTGGTCTTATAAATCCTTTTTTGACTAACTCCGCTAATTGTTTCGACAACTCTTCCAGTTCAGTGGGTGCAAGTCGATAAGGTGCTCGTGCCACAGGTGCGGCACCAGGTATCAACTCAATCTGAAACTCCACTTGTCTAGTAGGCGGGATTCCCGGAAAATCATCGGGAAATACATCAGGAAAATCACGAACTATAGGCACATCTCCAATGCACCTTTCCTTCTTCTCCTTCCCTCCTTTCTCAGAGATTTGAGCTAAGAAAAGGTAACATCCTTTTTCCATTAGCTTCGGTAGCTTAGTGCAAGAGATGACTGCTAATCGAGATGGGCTCCTCGAACCTTTTCGATCTCCTTGTATATTTAGAATCTCCTTTCCGTAAGGCACACGCACGACCTTCTCATCACAAAGTATGTGAGCACGATACTTCGACAACTAATCCACACCAATGATGACATCGAAACTTCCTAACGTGACGGGTAGAAGATTTATGTTGAAAGGGTGATTCAAGAAATTTAATGTGCAACTGCGAATGATAGTCTTAATCCTTTCTATGTTCCCATTAGCTAATTCTACATCATAACCAATTCCTAAGGCCATCGGGGGTTTCTCTAGTAATGGTGCAAACGTAGTGGACACAAAACTTCTATCGGCACCAGTATCAAATAGTATGGAAGCATAACGATTATTGAGAAGGAACGTACCAGTAACGACGTTCGGATCTTCTCCTCTCTCGTTCCCGAGTGCATACACTCTCCCCATGAGCAGCTTCAGCTTCTACATGTTGGTCCCCATTATCTTGTCGTCCACGGTTTCCATGATTGTACCCATTACCACCCGATCCTTGATTTCCTCGGTTCCACGATTCCCCACCCTCATTCCTATAATTTCCCTTCTTTCCACATCCATAACAAGTAACGTCCGCCTTACTTCTCACTTCAGGAGTAGCTTGAACCATAGCAAGTGGTCGAGGTCTACAATCCTTAGCTACGTGTCCCATCCTAGAGTAATTCTTGCACATCACAGTACATCGTCCAGAATGATTCTTATAACATCGGTTACACTTGGGTGCATCTCCATTGTAGTTCTTCTTGTCTCCATTTCCCAATAGCATAAGCCTTAGCAGCAGCTTGTCGCTTGTTTCGGTGATTTTTATCCTTAGAGTGATGGTCTCTCTTTTTCTTTCCATTCTTATCCTTATCAGCTCCTTCTAATTCCAACGAATCCATTAATTGCTGAGTGATTGTGATTGCCTCATGGATGTTTGCAGGTCTAGCAGCAATCACATCATTCCTTGTAGCCACGGCAACCCATCGGTATACCGCTCAATCTTTTGAGTCTCAGTTCTAACCATATCTGGACAAAGTAAGGCTAACTCTCGATAACGGCGATTGTAAGTTGCCATATCGGTACCTTTCACCTTATGGTTCCAGAACTCAATCTCCAGCTTCTTAATCTCATTCCTTGGGTAGTAAGTCTGAATCAGCAAAGACTTAAATTTCTCCCAAGTCATAGCATTAGCCACATCACTACCAACCAAATTTCGGTAATTGTTCCACCAAGTTAAAGCTTCATCCTTGAAGGTAAAAGAAGCAAACTTTACCTTCGCATTCTTCGCACAACCACTGACATTGAACACCGACTCAGTTTTCTCTGTCCACCTGACCAAGTAGACCACTCCTTCAGTTCCACCAAACTCAATAGGTCCACAGATTCTAAACTCCTTATAGTTACATCCATTAGCACGAACAGGTGGAAATGTTCCAGCAGAATTGTTGGAATGATTTGACTCAGCTAGTAGCTCAGCAACTCGTTGCTCCACCAGTTGATTGATCATTGCTTGATCTACAGTAGGTGCATTTAGTGGAACATGATCATTGTCTCCCTGAACATCAACATTCTGATTCCTGTTGTTGCGGTTAGTAGTGTCCAGGTTATCAGGAGTAGGGGTTTCAACATTTCGAGTAGGACGGCGTCCTCGACGACTAGGGGTAGTCGTTGCAGGACCAGTTCTGGTAGCTCTAACAGGGTTTCGTCGTGGGGCAATTAATATAAGTCACAATACAAGGTTCGCAAGTCTCCATTGACACGTACCATAACGTCTAACAAGAATCCGATTGGTGAAAGTTGAAATATGAACTTAATACCAAGACAATATCAGCCACGCAAATAGGAACACAATTCTCCATGTATGCCAAAAACCGTAAAATATCATACGAAATCACCCTCGTCCATACATGTAGCGGTCGATACTTCGCTCCAAAATACCAAAAGACATAATAAATACTAATCGTTCCATACGAAACGAACATACAATCCGAATAACATGACTTAAGGGATAGAATAACCATCTCTCCTAACCAAGTACTCCCTGGCTTAAGAAGCAACATAACAACAACACAAATCCAAATCGATCTAGCCATGATGCTGGCGTAGACTCCTCAACTCCACAACAAACTCAACAATAAACTCAGCAATAACCATCTCAAGTCGGTCAGACACCCGCGAGATCTTCTCGCCCTGTACAGTAATCCGAGTCCACATCCTACCAGTCTCACCTAACTCTGCATGCTCAACCGAAACCTCAGAAGGTGCATCCGACTCAACGGGACTACCAGGTGGTGAATCAAATAAAAACGGATGATCAGGTGAAACCGGCTCTAACGGATGTATCGGGGAATCGGGTTTCGCAGAATGAGCTGAATGTACTAGCGACCCATCATCATCATGCATCTCCTCCTCCTGAGGATCATCCTCTTCCTCATCTTGAGGGTTATCATTCTGCTCACCTTTGTACTCCTCCTCATACTCCTCATCGGAGGGGTACTCCATCAATCGTCATCTCTGAGCAGGTGAACCACGAGGCGATAAAATCAGTGACTTAGGGCGTCAATGAGACGATAAAGTAGTGGCCGAACGCATGACCAACACGTATGGGTCATCAGGGGCGATAGTGATCTACGAGGGGCGACACGTACCAGCATAAACATCCTCAATAACATCGTACGAATAGGAGGTCATGGTTTGTGACAACGGCGTAGGGTAGGTGTAAGTGTTTCAAAACAACTAAACCGCGAACTCAAAATACCATATCAAAATCATCATATAATTCCAAATCGTATATATCCAGAAAGATTTAAAATACCGCATTACTAAAATCATTCGTAAAACAATCAAGCCATGTAATTCCTCAAAACGCATATAATTCCTCAAAATGCCATATAATTCCTCAAAACGTCATCATATCACCAAATCAATAAACCTCAAATCCTCAAATCATCTCAAGAATCCCAAATCTTATAATCATCTCAATATACCTCAATAATAATGATGATGCTTCGGCTTGGCGGGCTGGCGGGCAATGGTCGAGGATCGTTTTCTATAAAAATCGGCTATAGTTTAGGTGTCTATTTACCTAGTTCTCTATAACCTTGGCTCTGATACCAATCTGTAACACCCCCAAAATTTGGTACAGCGGAAGACTCAACAAGCTTTCGGGGTGTTACGGTGATTGGTATCCAACACAAGACATAACAGAATGAGATAAAGTAAACATAAGAAAAACACAACCGAAACGGGTTTTTAAAGTTTACATTTATCCCATCATCATTCAGAGTCAGGCCCAAAAGAAATAAACGTAGGTCCACAATTAAATATCAGAGTTTAGAAAAATAGATCCATAACCGGTGCCATTGCCAAGCCTCCAATCCAAGCATCCATAGAGCATCACTTAATTTCCTGAGAAAACGTGCTAAAAGTCAGCTTTCGCTGGTGAGATCATAGGTTTAAATTCATCTAACAATATAGTGGACATATACGCAAAACGCTTGCTAGCAAGACTAAGGATTTACTAAAAGCCTGCGGATACCCTCCGCTCCATCATAACACATGGATACCCTCCGTTCTAACATAGATATTCGGGTAACCCCCGCAATATCATAAATACTCGGATAACCTCTGCTGTATCAAATTTTGGGGGTGTTACATTGCTGCAACAGAACTAATATTTCTGGGAAGATATAGAATCGTCTAACTATGCCTAAATCACTTATTTGTTGCGTTTGGCAATCTGATTCTAGTTATAGAACTATGCGCTAGTCACTATGAAAATGCGGATCCAAACACTCCCTTAGTTACAGGCTACAAATTATGTGAAGAAAAACATCATTAGTCTTAAGTAATAATACTACCCCGCAAAAGTTAGTTTTATAAGGCACTTTTTTTTGGGCAAGATGTGGGGTAAGAGAGTTTGGACTATAGCTTCGTATATTTCTTATTCATTACGAAAGTCTTGAAACGATATAACTCGATATTGAATTATTGTGCCATCAGGTCTTTGTTGAACTGTATACACAAAATGTCTGAGGCAAACAAGGTATGCAAAGACCTTAATGTTGTTGATAACAATCCAAAAGTTGAAGTAAAGGATGACCCTTCTATTGAAGAAGTCCCAAGTCATCAGCAAAAAGTGGAAGAAAATCCCATGCCCTCACCAGCTCAAGTTTCTTCATTCCATTCCATAAGCAATTTTGTTCTTTTGGTTAACTTTCCTATGATATAATTGTGCATTCTGACTTTCGCATAATGACTTTCCAGGAAGGAGATAATGGCCTATCAAAGGGCAAAGAACCCGATGTGGTGTTCGTGGAACCTTTCCAAAGATGGCACCCAAGCTTTTTAGAGGAAAAAGTCAGTAACAAATAAGGTATATCATAGTATAAATACCAAACTGTACTTGTTCCATCAAATCATTGGCATAAAATTTGGTTCTATTTGCGTTCCCATATATTGAAATCGGTTTCACTTAATGCATACAATGCTGCATTTGTGTTTTTCTGCTTGTTTTACCCTATGTCAAAAGGTCATGATAGGTTAAGCTGTTAAAAATAGGAGTACATTAGAAAACCCTTTTATCAAGTATTTGGCTATTGTCTCCGTTTCTAATGGGACAATGGAATACATGTTTGACTTTTGAAGTCACAGTATATAGTTCCTGACTCAAAGCAACTCCAATCTTACTCTTTCTGCAACCTTTTAATTCGTTGCTATTATGAAACATACAAACACTTAATAGTCCAGTTGTCAAATTTGTCTGTGATGATTGCGTAGGCTGTGTTTGACTAATAGTAAGTTTTGAACCTTATCGTATGGTCACAGAGTATGTATAGTTGGGCAAAACACTAATACTAGGTGATCAGCTAGCCTAATTCGTTATTATTATAATTAAGATTAAAATTGATATAGTTTATAGGACTGTGTTCTTTAGAGAACCAGGCAGTTGTCGTCCGTTATAAGGGAGCCCATGGTTCCAATGTAGGGAATTTTTCGTCTGTTTTTGTGGAAATTTTGAGCCACAATAGAAACAAAACATGTGAAAAGTGGTCGGGGCAGTGGTAGAGAAGGGAAAGTGACACGTCGCAGTTGGACTCCTTTGGTCATTTCTTCATACCTAATGATCTAAAATTGATAGATAGTGGTCTAACTTTGAAGATATATAATGTAGATATAATATTTGTATAAACAAGCAAATATGCGAAATGAACATAAACAGATGGATATTCATATGCTTTCGACCAAGTACTTTCTGCGTATTTTTTTTCGTATAAGTGAATGGACATAATAGATGTTCATCTTTGTTCTTTTAATGAGTAAATGAATATAGATGAACTTCTTGCAGAACGATCAACTGGTTGGTTGAACGTTCGGTGTATTTTACAGCCTTATTATGAGTTATTTGTATTCATTTGGATTCGATGTATTTGTTCGGTGAAATGAATCTATTTGTTTGAAGATTGGACTATTTGTTTTGGAAAATATTGATTGATTTATGTTACTTTAATCTTTTATGTTGAATGTAACGTTGTTAGCAAGTGTTGTCATTAACTGATTGAGATGAGTTTTGCTGATTGAATAGGTTAATGATGGAAGCATTGCAAAGGTTGTTTGGGTTCTGCTAGAGTATGGTGATGCGATTGCATGCATTTGTTCCAATGGAAGTTTGTCTATTTGGGAAGAGTTCGTAGCAACAGGTATGAAATGTGTGTTTGTTTAGATTTAGAATGTAGTTTACGCATATATGTAGAAAATAATGTGTTTGAAATGATCTGTTATGCCTTTTTGCTGTTATATCCGCCATAATTATAAACTCTTTGAGTCTGAACGTATACATGGTTAAGCTTTTAAGATCATTGTTGTAAGAACTTTGTTACATGTACTATTGAAGTCAAAGCCAAAAGTCAATATTTTAGATACAACACGTGACCTGCACGTGTTGTAACCAACCCAAACTACTTTTTCCGCCATTTCTCATTTGTATAAAGATTACTCTGCTTTGTTGTAAAGGTCATTCATCGATGTAAACAATTTCTCCTTTCTGCAAACAAATCTCAATAACAAATAACAGATAACAAATCATTTCACTGTTCAAATTCAGATTGTTTTCTTCATTTAGCAATCTCAGTTGATTAGTGAGCCCTATCTCCAATCTATTAATAGGATTCAGATAGTGGGTGTTACAATTGGCCATCAACTAGACCCATTGATTTTTGCAACTAGACCCATGCATTCTGTGCAAAAGGATAAAGATGAGAATGTGCTTCACAATTATTAGTATAATGTGCATACCATCACTGTCTTATCCCCATATAGTTCACTTATATTGTGTTGGTAGCCCTTATGGAATGTCATCCATAAGGAAAATGTATGTGTAGGAATACATTAAGAGTGTCATACCAAGGAAAACCACTGCACTTTTGGAGTCTTAGTTCTAATAGTTTCCCATACATGTTTATCGGTAAATGGGACACCCTTACTTTTTGAGTTTTTCCATACAACTACATATTTTCACAAAGGTTAAAACATGAACTTAGATGCGTATAACTTGACTTTGTATACCACTCAAAATACCACTTACATCTTCTATCTTTGAGTATAATTGCTTACAAGCCGCACTAAAGTGTATTCCCCTTTCCCAATTTATGGACATTATGACACTTGTCTAAATTTTCATGTATAACTTTCAATACACTTGTCCATTTTAACTTCATTGTGTAACTCCATTCTATTCCATAAATGGGTCAAATCAGGTAATCGTTAAGAAAGACACTTACACTGCAATATTCCATAAATGCTTGATGTATACCATTTATCCAAATATTTAAACCCTGGACCTCCTTGATTATATGGTATACAAATATATTTCCATGCCACTTTAAATCTGCCTTTAGTGATTTGTTGACACCATAGGAAAAATTTCAAAATTTTGTTGATCTCCTTATAGCTGTACGTTATAGAAAGCTTGAATATTGAAGCACAATAAACTCAAATAGGCTCAAGAACATAAGCCATCAATTATGAAAAGCTTATAAATAGATTTTTAAAGATTGGATTTTGTAGCCCACGGTACCCAAAGCATCGTAGGACTTTGCTTTGGTGAATGATAGCATGTATTATGATCAATCTTTCAGTTTATTTATAATGAATGAATAAGCACTTGTAAAACCTCCCCGTTTTTTAAAAATTTAGCAAGTCCATGTGTTCAATAATAAACATAAACGACACGTTAGTTGGCTTCTACTACATGCAAACCTTAAACACTTTCTGAATCTATTACATAAATGATGAGTTTTTATGTTTCTTCAAATTTGGAGAAGTGCTTGTAACAACAGCTAGCTACAGATTTGAAATTAAGAGAAAAATCGAAATCTAAAGTAGTATCGCTTTAAACAACGTAGGCAGTTTACCTTGTCTACAAATTACCACAAGACCAATCCACATTCAAGGCTCCTCTGGAAGTTAATTTTGGTAGGTTTGCCTATCTAGTAAGACCGCCAGAAACCCCTGTTATTGGACCAAAGTTTGATGAGAACACGAAAGAAGTGATGGCTGGATGGAAGTAAAAGTATGGGAATTTCATACCCAAACCACTATGGAAACAATCTCTATGGGTCTTACTTTAGCGCATCCTTGTTACAAGGATCTTAGTGGGCTTATTGTACAAGACATTGACATTAGACCCATATAGATTGATTATCTTTTTGATTTAAAACTGAAGTGTAAGGAAAATTAATAAGTATTTTATGTTATTTACTTTTTGTAATGAATACATTGTGAACCAAATACGTGTTGAGCAATTATATTTTGTACACTCCCAATTACATTTTGTGATACGACATTTAACAAAAATAAAAATAATAGAAAAAGGTTTGAACAACATGATTACTGATACTGTCGTTGTACTGCGGTCAATGAAAGGATACTCCTTAGACATTGTTCTGATTTAATCTCATTTTAAACATCATGCTACTTGACCATTATACCCCTATAATTTACACACTCAAATTAAATCAGATTAGGGGTAAAATGGTAAAAAGGATACACACAATTGGTCTATGATACAACAAAGTGACGAAAGTCAAAAGTATGATATACCAAAAAGAAAATTTTTTAATACGCTACATAAAGTTAGAAAACGTGGCAAAGAAGATACATAAAGATGCAATCATCCCTATTTATTTTTATTAATTGGAGATTTTTGGTGGAAAGTGAAAGTTATATATTGTTTTCCGACTAAAATTTAGATAACATAAATATTTAGAACATGTGGATGATGCTTAAAAAATTAAAATGCCACGTAGGAAATAACTTGTTAAAAAACCATGTTAATGATTTTGAGAAAAAAATAGAAAGTATTTTAGCAGATAATTAAATTAGTAGGTTACACACATTAATATATTATATTAAAAAAATATATTACGTGTTTTTAGCTTTGACCATTTAATATACACTTTCTTTTAGAAATACAAAATTCATCAAATAATATTTATTTAAAATTGTACTTACTTTGTAAAAATAACACTAACACATAGATAGAGTTAAAAAATAAAGTTAAATTTTAAAAAAGAAGTTAAAATTGTACTTACTTCATCTCACAATCCACCGGAATATTCCTCCGGCAACCACTATTTTAACCGGTAACTTAATTTAAACCTCATTTATCAAAAGTAAAGGCTTCCGTTTCTCATCACATCTTTTAAAATTAAACGATTAATCAGTTTGGTCTTTTTTTATGTGCTTTGATTTGGGTTTTTATTTTGGATGAGATTGTTGTTTGTATTAGTTGCCTTCCCAAGGATCATGTAATTGTTATTTTCAACAGTTTAAACTTTAAGCAGTAGATGTTAAGTTATAGGGTGTTTGGGATTGCTTTTTATTCAAGCAGATAAAGCAGTTTGAAGTGTTAATAAGCAGCTTTTAATTACTTGGTTATACGCAGAAAAAGATGAGCAATCCCAGACAACCCTGTTTAAACTTTGCTTATCTGTTTAAATATGCATTTTGGCACATCTATTTTAAATATGCATTTTGGCACATCTACTTTGTTTAAACTTTGCTTATTAAAACTACATGGACCTTTGTGGACGTTTATTAATGTCGTGCAGGTGGTTCAAAGAAGGGGAGTAGGTTTAAGAGTCTTGTTTTTTGCGATGTAGGGGTATATAGTTTACGTGTAGAAAAATTTCGGTATTTTTTGCGATGTAGGGGTATATAAAGGTGGTAAACAAGCGCTTTTGTTTGGGTTCAATATGTTACACTGCTCTTATCACAAGGCATTCTGAATATAGAACTTGTAAGGCGATGAGTTCATCAAACTCTTAGGAGCTAGGAGTATTGTTAAATCATACTTAAATGTAATGATACCTTCAACAGAGCAGTCCCTGTATCAAGCTACCATTATCATTCACATTCATAAGAATACTAACACACTTTATCTGGACGCACTGCTCAATAGCAGAGCAATGAATTAGTAGTCCATTGTATAGTTGGTTGTTTGGGTTTTGTTTTTGTTTTTACTTTTTATCTTGATGGAAACTAGTCAACTACCACATGTAACTAGGTACATAGTTACATCCTTGCCAAATGAGACTGAGATTGGTATAAATGAGGGCTTCCTTATGCAAATAATGGTTGGAGTTGAGATTGTTCAGCAGGCTATGAACAGCAATTAATAAAATTTGATGACGTTGAGCTCAGGTTGCACTCTCAGAGAGCTTGAGTCATGGAACCTTTACTTTTGTGGGGTGGCTTTATGTTCTCATATCAGCTCAGATGAAATAAAGGTATATCCTTTATGTGAAGTTATAATTACGCCCTTACCGTTAGAAAAATTATAACCCACTCAAACATACAAATTACACTAGGTGGTTCATGTACCCTTGTATAATCTTGGGTACACAAGGGTCTTTTAAGCTTGCCAGACTTTCTCGGTTCAGCTTGTTCAGTTAACCATATAAGTTAGTTGGTTATTGATTTTGTAGGTGGTTATATCATATTATCATCATCTTATTTTGAAAACACAACGCTTATGTTTTTGATGAGAAATTTGTTGGTGCCTTTGTTTGGTGAGAGCAAGATACTTTAGGACTAGATCACCAAACCAAGTTACCCATTTTGTTTTACACTAAACTGAATATAAATACATGATTCATAATTTGGCTGGGCATAGTGTGTTCCATTGCAGTTTGCAGGATGCTAGTGTATCTGAATACACACGTCCTTCTTCTTGATACTGCAGAGTAAATCAAATGAAGTTCAAACTGGTTGACTATTAGGGAATATTTTGTATGAATCTTTAAGAAACAGGCATATGTATGTGAATTTAGTACTCACAAATTAAGTGTTGAAGATTATGTATTGTTATAATTTTTCCTGCAGGTATGTTCATTCTTTCTTACCCCCTCCCACGGCAACCAAGGGTAAAGAAATTGAAAAACAGGTTAGTGAACTATGCTACTACCTTGTTGACTTCTTGCATAGTTGCATTGTGTATAATAGAGAAGGCAAGGAATATAGACTATTTTATGGCGGAGTTTAACCATGAATAAGAAATGAGAGAAAGACGACAACAAGAGCAAGAAAGCTGACAGGCCGGAGTGACGGACGTCCGATTTCAATGGTAAGATATGATTCTATTAATGGGTATTTTAGGCAGTTCATCATTAGTCAACACGTATTTAGGCTTTTGAGTGTTCCAATGAAATACATACATTTTGTTTTTGGCATTTGTTTGAGAGTGTGTTTTATCCGAATATTACTAAGTTTGATAAAGAGGATCTCTTATATATTTGTATTCTTCCTATGTTTGGAGGCTTTATTCCTTTACTCAGATACATGGTTATAGGGCTGAGCAATCCCGACCGACTCCCGACAACTGACCGAATCCTGACAAATACCGATCGTCCCGAAACCGAATCCATGACAGTCGGGTCGGTACTCGGGTGGGGATTTCAGCATATTCGGTTTCGGGTCGGGTCAGGATGGGCCAAAAGCCGAGAAAGTACAAGCAAAACTGACCAAAATGGATGAAACCTAAACCGACCGACACAACCCGATCTCTACTCGGTTCGGGATTCGGTTATGGTTTTCCATGTAATCGGTTTCAGGATGATTCAGGGTCGGAACGGGTCCGGTCCAGTCCGGCCCGATGCTCAGCCCTACATGGTTATTACAAAACTAATGCATAATTTTTTTAACAAGTAACACTTATAATTGAAGCATAGAAAAGGGATGATATATGCGGACTGAAAAGTTGGTATTTGGTCTTACAAATGCAGGATGATGCTATATTGGCAGCGAACTGAACCTTTTATCATGATAACCGGAAGTGGGAGGTAATAATTACCTGAACATATCTCAATACTTCTGCCTTTTAACTCCATTGTGTGACTCTGTTATATTACATAAATGGGTCAAAATGGGCAATACTTAAGAAAGACTGAAAGACACTTTATTACACTGCAATATTCCATGCATGCTTGATTATTATAGCTTTATTCCTTATAAATCTCTTTTATAACCATTCTAGGAAGCATGAATACATACGCAATCAATTCTGAAAAGCCTTGAAAAACAGAGCCCTAAACGTTGGATTTTGTACCCCGTTGATATGCTAAAGCATTGCCTGCCTTTTCTTTGATGTGGTATGGCATGGAAATTTTTCATTGACCAATTCCACTCACTTTAAATGTTATCACTGTTTGATTCTGGCATGTCTTTCAGGTTACCCATAGTGAATGAGAAAGCCCTTAATGAGTCTTTCATTTGCATATATGAAGTTTTGCTGGTATGCTTCACAGGTGAAGAGAGTACACGTGTGTTGCTGATTACACCCTTAACTCATTAAGGTTGATTATTCAGCGTGTTAAGTATCAAATTTTTTAATGTCAAATAAATGGACATCCTAACCATCCTCAATTTATTTACTCAACTTGAAAGTATATTATTAGGAGTATTAATTTTGATAAAATTAGGTTATCTGAATCTGGACACATCACTATTTGTTGCATTATAACAACTGATCACTATTTCTTTAGTGCTTAACACCTCGACACATACATTTTTTTATGCAATCATGTGATACATGCACCCGGAAAATAATTGTGCATTGTGTCTGGGCCTAGTTGAAAAGTTTTCTTATGCAATCATGTCATGAAGGCATCTACGCTGACCCAACGTAAAGGGCTGCCTTGAACATCAGGTCCCAATTTTATCAGCTATTATTGTCTACATACGCACATGGTATGTTGCTCCAGTGACAATGACCCGACTTAATATTGTAGCAACATTAAAAATAATAGTAGACTATTGTAGTAACATTAGAAGTAAATTTAAAGTATTTTCCGCGTTAAGACAGTTAATTGGATTGATTCTCATTTACTGAATAAGTTCATTTGAGATACATTTCATGTCTCACCGGGTTGTTGATGAAAATAAATAAAAAACTTAACCAAAAGGTAACGTGTCTAGATCTAACTGGTCGAAAGCTGGCTGCAGGCCAAAATGAATTTATATTCTACCTCAAAAAATTATACATTTAAAAAATACAATATTGTTGTATTAGTACTCTTTCTGGATTCCTACTTTTGAATTGTATTTAGTTATTACAGGATTTACACCAAGTATGTAACAGGTTAGGCTGACCCGTACCAAAAAATTACCTATTTTGACATATTCCCATAGTTTACTGACTGATTAAAGTTATCCAGTCTAGCTATTACAACCGTCATTATACATATCTGCCCTTTGCAACTCTGTAACTTGGTTCTCTTCGATGTTATTTGAATATTGTGATTATTATGAAGTTGTTTTTCAGCCTCTGTATTGACATTTTAACTGCTTTATGCCTTTATCTATGTTATCATGCGTAGATGAGAATTGATGGGATAAATAGGATTTATTTATTTATTTATTTATTTATTATTATTATTATTATTATTATTATTATTATTATTATTATTTTTTTTTTTTTTTTTTTTTCTTCTTCTAGTAACGTACACAGATCTTGACTTAACCATCTCATTCCCACTTCTAGACATGCCCAAATGTACAACACCTTCAATGCGTTTGGGTTAGTGCTGCAATTTAAGTAATTAGTTTAATCATATTTCATGTTTGATAAGTGATAAATTACGGTTAGTGGTGTCATTAAAGTCATGAAACCAATCTTTCTCTGCCTTCGAGTGTTTATATCTTCTCAATTCTTAAAAATCTTTCAGTATATGAGAACTGTGAGTTGTCTTTCAATAGAGAGATTACAAACACCAATTTGATCTTTCCCATAATTATTTGATTGATCAGCTAACAATGGCATCCTTTGCGACTGAGTTCAAACATCTTGAAATTCAACCAGAAGATATCATATCAGCCACCAACAACTTTAGCACAGATAAGTATCAAGTTAAAGGTTTTACTATTCTTTCAACTTTCTCTTTAAATAAAATGCGCACCTTTCATCACTGAAGTGACGCTAATTGAAATTATTGGTGTCACACTTCCATTCACTTTTCCTTTTTCAATTCTTCTTTTTGGCTTTCGTACTATCTATCAGTTTCACGTTTGCATGAAATTTCATTGTATTTCGTTTGTCGGGCCTTTGATGTTGGTTGCCCGAATTTGATTGTCTTTGTTGAAGATCGTTTGAGCTGATTTGGTTATGTTTCGTTGACCCGTGTTGAAATTGTGGGTTAACGTTTGATTGTTCGCTTTGAAGTCATCGGCATTAGTATCAAGTTTAGCACAGATAAGTATCAAGTTAAAGGTTTTACTATTCTTTCAACTTTCTCTTTAAATAAAATGCGCACCTTTCATCACTGAAGTGACGCTAATTGAAATTATTGGTGTCACACTTCCATTCACTTTTCCTTTTTCAATTCTTCTTTTTGGCTTTCGTACTATCTATCAGTTTCACGTTTGCATGAAATTTCATTGTATTTCGTTTGTCGGGCCTTTGATGTTGGTTGCCCGAATTTGATTGTCTTTGTTGAAGATCGTTTGAGCTGATTTGGTTATGTTTCGTTGACCCGTGTTGAAATTGTGGGTTAACGTTTGATTGTTCGCTTTGAAGTCATCGGCATTAGTTATGGATCGATTTTGTTCGGATTGCTTTTGGGAATCGATCATTCGTTTTGAATTAGGCTAGTATCTCTAGCGTTTGGGAATTGGAATTTTAAATTTCGTTTGGAACATGTGGAGGAGCTCAAGTCACGGTGGAGATTCTTAAAAAGTGACTTAAACTCTTGGGTTTGTTTCGTAAGTTTTGGTATCTTTTTTAATTTGAGTCGGTTTAGAATTTGGTTGTATTTAGGTCATTGGCCACTTATAAATAGAAGCCAATGACATTAGTTTTCTTTGTATCTTTTGAATTAGAATTTTAGGTTTGGTACCTTTAAATTTGCTTTTGTATTTGGTTTGGTAATTTGAATAAAACTTCCATTTCGTTTGTTTTATTATTTGTTTCGTTTGTTTGATTACCAACAGTGATCTATACCTTTTTTCTCTATTGTTTCTTTCATGCAGCGTGTGGACCTTGAACTTACATTGACCGAAGCTTAATGAGATGAATTTGAAGATATGCTTCGTGCCTTAACATTAGAAACAATTCAAATCAAAGAAGCAGCAGGGTTTCGCGTTACATTTTCTTTGTCACATCTCTCTATATTAGACATTTTTTGTCCGTAATTTTCATATATCTTTTGTTGTCTACGCAAACAATGTAGTGCAAGTCACAATATTTGTACAAGTGTTTCTTGAAACACTTGATTGAAAGAAATGGGAGTTCGTTTTTTTCAATTCCTAGTAAACAAGTCTATTGAGATTTTAGTTTCTTTTTTGCTTATCCTCTTGAAAAAGAGACACATAGTTATTCTAACCAACACTAAAACGTGAATTTCGTTACAATTCCTAGTATCAATTTAAAGGTTTTATCACTGAAGTGATGCTAATTGAAATAATTCCATTCACTTTTCCTTTTTCAATACTTCTTTTTTGCTTTTCAATAATTGACTTTCCTTTTTCTTGAAATTAAAAGGCAATTTCTTTTATAAAACCTGTCACAACCAATAAATCTTTCCCCGCATTCAAATCTGTTCTTATTCTTCATTCTTAAACACCAATTTCAGTACTTCTTGTTGGAATTTATTATATATATCAAGTTAACCAATTAACTACGAGTACGCAGCGGATATTAGATCTAGTTAAGCAATTATGATTAACACATAAATAATAAACAAATTAAAGGAAAAGAGAAAACATGAAAAATAAATAGAAGACTAACCCTCGTAGTCACCCGCAAAATAAAACAAATAAGTGATTAAAACAATCACCTCTACGAGTGCTCACACAAACACGTCAAACAAATACGCCCGGAGTGCTAGCCGTGTACCACGTAAACCCAAAACACAATTCGAATACAAACTTGTATACGTTCGAATGTGTACAAAATAGAAGAAGACAATAACTTCAATAATCTATATTATAGTTATTGTTAGAATATTAGTAGTAAACTTAAACGTACTTTAGGGACTTAAGTGTACTTTGTAATTTAGTTTAGGATTAGACTAAAACTAGGATGTGTTTAGCTTGCCTTGCAAGGCAAGGAAGGCCCATGTGGTCAGTTTCATAAAGGAGTCGGTTGGGTATTCCTCTGCCGACTCTAACCATGGTTTCTTTACCCCCTCATCTCTATAAATAGAGATGAGGGGGGATGCTAGTTTAACATTCTTCTTGACTCGAATTGTAAGCTTTATTGGTGTTAATAAAGGGGTGTTCGAGGTACATCGTGTGTGTATATGTTCGTTATACTTTGTAGGTTTTGATTCTTCTTGTTCTTCTTCGTTTGTTGTCCAACGCGGGTTTTGCGTTTGGTATTGCAACTTGCGATCGATCGACGTTACGGTTCTAGGTTCCGCGTTCGACATCTTCGGGTTTGTTGTCGAGGTATTTTCCAACAAGTGGTATCAAGAGCCGCGGTTATTGTGGTCATCGAAGTTCGAGTGCTAGATCGAGGTTTGGGTTTCGAATCGTTGTTTAAAGTAGCGATCGGTGACAAGAGAAAAAGAAGGTTAGCGTTTTATTTGGCGAGTTGTTTTTGTAAAAATAGAAAACGACAAAGGGATATATTCTTTGTACATGCATGTGAATGCTTGATTCTATTTACAATCGTCAAAGGGTTTTTGATTTTTTAATCAACTTCGCTTATTGTTTTTATTTTATTAAAGACAAGTACGAAGTGTTCTTGTTGCGTATATAATTTTTTTCTTGTGGTTCAAGTTTCGATCGTGGTTTGCTTGGGGTTCAAGTTAACGGTCGGGTTTACTTGTTCGAAATCGAGGGTTTAGGGTTATTCTAATTAATTCGATTTGCAAGAAAGGTTTTAACCAACAAGGGAGAATATTGCACACGGCTTGTGAGGCTTGTCGGTAAAGTTGGTTAAGAAACAACTTGACAAGGTTTTTAGCAAGGTTAAAGAAGAATGGCTAGTTCGATAACTAGGTTTGACATCGAAAAATTCGATGGGAAGAATGACTTCGGGTTATGGCAAATAAAGATGCGTGCTTTAATGGTACAGCTGGGATGTGATGCTGCATTAGAGACATTACCCGCGGACATGGAAGTAGGTGAAAAGGCTGCTTTGATGAAGAAGGCATACAGTACCTTGATTCTATGCTTGGGAGACCGGGTTTTATGGGAAGTTACCAAGGAAACATCTGCTGCAGGAATCTGGGCGAAGTTAACTAGTCTGTATATGACTAGGTCCTTAGCAAACAGACTGTATCTGAAGAAGAAGCTGTACACGTTCTATATGAGTCCAGGTACGAAACTGGGTGATCATATAGATGAGTTTAATAAGTTGATACTTGATTTGGCGAATATTGATATCAAGATTGAGGATGAGGATCAGGCACTTATGTTACTTACGTCGTTGCCATCGTCTTATGAAAACTTTGTGGAGACATTGTTTTATGGGAGGGAATCCTTGACAGTGGAGGATGTTCTTGCGGCTTTGAATTCAAGGGAGTTGAAGAAAAGAACTGAAGGCACAAAGGAAGAAACTGGTGACGGGTTATACGTAAGGGGAGGGTCAGATCATTCAAGGAAAGCTCATTCTGGTGGAAGTTCGCGGTTTAAGTCAAGAGGTGGAACTGGTAAACTCAAGTGCTTCATATGTCATTTAGAGGATCATCTGAAGAGAGACTGTCCAAAGAAGAAGTCAAGTGGGTTCATCAGGAAGGGTAAGCATGATCAGGATTCTGATTCTTCCGATGACGAGGGTAACGCCTACTTTGGAGAAGCCTCGTCGGTGGTCGGGAATGATGAGATGACTGAATTGGTAATGGATTCAGGTGGGTCTTATCATATGACACCTAGGAAGGATTTCTTGTATGACTTCAAGGATTTTGATGGTGGTTCAGTTCAGTTAGGTGATAACAGGACATGCACTATCAGAGGGACAGGAAAAGTGAAGATACAGTTGCATGATGGTTCAAGCTTTATACTGGAAAATGTCAGGTATGTTCCAGGGTTAAGAAAAAGCTTGATTTCATTGGGTACTCTTGAAAAAGAGGGTTATACTGTGAAGATGCAGATGGGTAAAGTCAAGGTGATCAAAGGTTGTCGGGTTATGATGACCGGGATCAGGAAAGAGAACTGTGTGTATACTCTTGAAGCAAAAGTGACGACTTTTGGTGTACAAAAACATGGAGGTTCTAAACAAGTTGGGTTCAAACAACTTGGTCATAAACAAGTTGGGTTCAAACAACTTGGTCCTGGTGTTAAAACAGGAGTCCATGGAGTACAGGTTGATGAACGTGTTTGGTTTGAGGTGGAACTGCAGGGAGCTCAGGGAAATCGTGAAGCTGAGGTTATTCAGGATAGTAACGATGATGCTGCAGTGGCTCAAAGAAAGTTGGAGGTTAAGAAACTTGAAGAAAAGACAAACACGGGCTGCTTGGTAAATGAGCAGGAAAAGGTACACCTTGGTATAAAGGTGGGGGCAGACATTACGGTAACCAGAGTACCTGGTCAAGAAGGTGCAGAGGGTAATGTTGCTGAAAAGAAGAAAGTTAAGGAGTCTAAGAAAGCTAATCTAGGGAAATTACTGAAGTACAATGCCTGGTCGACAAGGTGGTCCCCGGTCCGAGGTTCCAGCACGAGGAAAAGATGTTGAGTATCGGTTATGTTTAAGTGTTACTCCTAAGGTGGAAATTGTTAGAATATTAGTAGTAAACTTAAACGTACTTTAGGGACTTAAGTGTATGATGCGTGGGAATCGCACCTTGCTTTACCTCTCGAGGGATCTCGAGAAGCTTACAACCCCCACCAGGCAGTGTACCTGATCGTTGTAGTATAGTATAGTGACAAGTACCGGGGGATTGATCGTTCAGCTAGGAATAGTGTCGTTAGGATTGAAATTAATCTAACTAGGTCTAAAGGTGAAGGATAATTCTTTTTGTATTTTTATATTTTATGAAAAGCAAGTAAAAGTCTCGGGTATTGGGAGAGTGGGCGGAATTAGTTGCTAATCAACTAACCCAAAAGCTACTAATTAAACTACTTAACAAGAAAACTAAGCTAAGGTTCTACAAGATAAGTGAAGCATGTCTACCCATGATATGTTACTCCTTGCTAGCTATCCAATCCTACCTATTGAATTGTAACCTTGTTTTAATTGACGGGTTGTATTCCTTAATACCATTCATGGGGTGGCATACATAACTCCCCAATTCTATGAGCTCTTATCTCCTCCTACACCATGCCCAGCACAACTATAGGGATTGTAAACAGTGGCTCATGCATTAAATACAACCAATAAAGACCTAGTACGCCTCGGTTCATGTTTCTTAAGACGTTCAAGCATGTTACCATTTGGAGATCTGCCAGTTTTCTTAAGCCTAACATATAAATCATTCAATCAAAACAAGAATCAATAGGAAACAAGGATTATAAACTAAACCAACTAGATCTATTGAAGTTGTCACGCCTTAATTGATGGAGATAGACACAACATCAATAAGAAATCAATGAGATCTAATCAATTATATACAAGTTTCACATAACCATAAGTAGACACAAGGTGAATTAGCAAATCATCATCAAAGAAGAGCAATCAATAATGATAATGGAAAACATAATTAAGATAGAATCAACAAACCAATACATGATGTTTATGGAGTGGTTGAAACCCTCTAAGTTGCTGGAAAAACACCCACCTAAACCCAGGAATCGACCTTAGGGTTTAGGGCTTACAAAAAGTGAAGTTATGAAGTTATATTTATAGGCATGTTTTCTGTCGGCCCTTCTTGACGGCGTCAGCCCGTACTCTTGACGCCGTCAAGACCACTTTTTCACCAAATTGTAGATCTCTTCGTCCTCTTCGCGTGGGCTTTTGAATCACCTAAATCCGAGTTCGTATGCAAAAGTTATGACCAAAACAATATCAGCTACTCCGCGCGCAAGTTTTGACAAGTTTACACGTGACGGCCTGGTGACGGCCTTGGTGACGCCGTCACCAACTACGGATTTTTATTCTTGGGACTCTGACGCCGTCAAGAGCAATTCTTGACGCCTTCATGCACTGTTCCCAGCATAGAAATTTGAGACTTTGCCGTTTTCTTCACTTTTATGCTCCAAAAACGTCCGAAATGGCTTCTTTTCCAGAATTCACTCTCCAAGTACCTAAAATCACAAAATGAACGATTTAGGGCAATATTTGATCAAATAAAGTCGGATTCGGGCTTAAATGACCCCCTAAAAACGGATCATTTTTCGCCTCATCATATACCCTTACACTTGAGATTTGCTTGTCCTCAAGCAAATGAGCTTTTATTCTACTCGAAAGACAAGTTAGGGGTCATTTAACACTAATATAAAAGTAATTACAACAATTAATCGTTCCACTAAAGACCAATAGACAAGCACGGAGGTCATACACTAGCACCTCACAAATAGTGTTTAGATACTCACATCTCTCGGATGTAATAAAGTAATATAACATTATGGAAATGGAAGATATCTCTCACTACCTGTCATAGCAAAATAGATTACCATAGGCTTGGGAAAGGATCAAACCTCCACCACATGGCGTAAGCACCTAGGATAGACTATCAAAGAGGTCTTTTAAAGGGTTGTAACGTTAGGTATAGGGATATGAATTACACGGTTTTGTTGGATAAAGGAAATTTTACTGGTGGCGAGTTAACAATCTTGGTCAATTACATGTACAAGATGGCGTTGCTAAGCCAAGACTAGACTCGACTTAAGCTAATAAATGAAAAATAACAAAAACATAAAATAAACATAGAATAAAAACGGGATGGTAGTCCGTATGTTTTTTTTTTCTTTTTCTTTTTCTATTTTTTTTTCTTTTTCTTGTTTTTTCTATATTTTTTTTTTCATTTTTTTTTTTTTTTTTTTTTTTTTTTTTACATACACTCTTACCCTACCATCCAAAATAATACATCATAGGGGTATAAACGTTCCCCTTACACTTGAATCTTTACATACTTTACAATTAACTAATCTAATGACTCGAATTAAGAAAATCAAAACACTTGGAGCACTTTTAAGATTAACGTACATATGGGGGTAATAAATGATGTTCTTCCCCATTACTCCATAAAATAAGTACTTACCCATGAGTCCCAATCGTCCCAAAACAATATGTACAAGGATATGACTCGACTTAGCAACCATGTAATCAATTAGAAAGTTAACTTAGGGTTTAACAAATAACAATAATGCACTAAAAATGAGCGCATACACGGAAGGCTAAGGCGATTTGGGTGTACATTTAAGTGGGGTGTAACAAATTCTTTCTTTAAGTAAGATGCTTAAAGTTAGAAACGAAAAGATAGGCTCGGAGGGGTGTACTAGGGGTATCGTGTACTAAAAATGAGTACAACGCTAAGGGTGTGGGAAAAATTAGTTGACTTAACTAGCCAAGTAATATGACTTAAATGGTCAAGTAATCATGATACGGGTTTAACACAAGGGTGATCCTAATGCCTCTTATCATGTAGTAAATCCTACCACACGAATGTAGTCTCACTAGCGGTCTCGGGATGCATCACTAACGCAAGTTCTAGAATCTGAATGCTACCGGTACACTCATAAGCACTAATAATAAATGCTTTTCCTATCAAAACTAAAGGCGAACCTCACATTTTTGGGTGGAAAATTTTTCTGAATATACGGTTATGTGCTAGTCATACAATCTCCTATCCATGAGACGCTTGCTATGGCTAAAGTTTCACTCCTAAATGTTGTAAAAAATTTTAAATTTGGCGCTAAAATTGCACTAACAAGTATTTCTCATAGTTTTATTACACATCTACTATCAAACAAAACAAACTCAAGCGAAAGTGCATATGTAAGGTATCATCTTTTTACCCTCCCCTTACACTTAAGATGAACATTGTCCCCAATGTTCAAGTAAAGAATGTAAAAGTGAAAAAGTAAAGAGAATGAAATCAAATACTCCCCTGATTCGCTCGGTATGGATTATAGGTTGGCCAGGTTAAATCTTCCTCCAAGAAAATGAACAATCAAAGCTTCCCTTCCAGAATATAAATCATCTCCTTGTCGAACATAACCTGTAAATCCTGACAGAACAACCACAAAAACCCAAAGCATCAAGCCGAACAAAGATAACTCACAACTAGATGTAATTCCAGACTTAGGAATAAAAACAAAACAATTAAAGATATAATGCTTGTGGAATGAATGTTTGCAGATTTCCTGGAGATTATAAAACTTAATAATTCACAAAAACCATAAGACTCCGTTAGAAAAACAAAACTGGTAAAATTTCCAGATTTTTACACGTGACACCGTCAAGAGTTAACTCGTGACGCCGTCAGAAGTGACCTGCAGAAATTCTTATGTTAAGTTTCCGGAAAATTTCTGGAAAAACTTCGTCCTACTTCCTGGAAAATCCTGCAAAACATCATTACGACTCAATACAAGCATTTGACTCTAACAAGTACTAATACACATGTCCATTTAATATTGTTGTGGTTCATTCTCAATTTCGTTCTTATAAACAAATTTGGATCTCCCTTACACTTATCTTTTGCAAAATACCTTTATATGCAATTAAGACGAAGTTAAAAACAAAATAAAGCATTTTCACAATTTACTTTGAAACATGAGCCACAAACAATAAAAATAAAACATGCATACGGAAACAAATAAAATCAAACAAACAAACAAACAAACAAATAAAAACACACAAAACATGGGTTGCCTCCCAAGAAGCGCTTGTTTTTGTTCGAGTTACGAGCCTGACTCTACCCTTATTTAACGGAAATTGGGGAGGTTCTCCCTACACTTAGGATTAAGTGTGGGTGAAAGTAGCGATACACACCCTTAGGGTGTGAATATGCCACGTGAGGTGAAGGGGGTGAGTGAATGGCTTCCTTCATCCTAAAACTACCCGGATAATATTGGTTGATGGGTGGGTCGGTTCCTCTTTTGTCTCCTAGAAATATATCTAAGGCTGGAAAAGTGTGTAAAGATTGAGGTTCCGGTTCATCAACACTAGGAAATTCCCTAGAACTAGGAGTAAGGTTATCACTACAAGTGTTCAAACCTATATCCTCAAGTGGTGCCTGGTCCAAGGGTTCTACCTCCATTGGAATTCCTAAAGTTTCTTCTACTTCTTCCGGGTAAGTCACGGGCGGTGTGTGTGCCTCAAATGATGGTTGAGTATTTTGTGGGCTTATGTTGTTCACCTCATCATTCCATGTATCAGGATCTAGCCCTAACATTCTCCCAAGTATCTCACGTGCTTCCCTAGGCATCTCAACTTCTATGTCCGAATCATAAGGATCATCTTCAATATTCTGACTGCTATATACAAATTGCCCAAGAGATTCATCATCTGTTTCTTGAGATTCATCATCATCGATCATAGGACCTAGGTCTTTTTGATCAATGTGATCATGCTCGGCTAAATCCTCCTCAATTGTTTTCTTAGGAAGTGATAATAGCAAACCTAGTGCTTCATCCAACTTATGATTTGTTGCAATGGCTCTCTCCATAATTCCATGGCAAACTAGGTCGCATTTCCTATTGGCCTTCACTAAAACTAGATCTTAAATATGGAGGTTGTTCATAAGAATCTATCCTAGGTGAAGGCTCATATGATTCATAGGTGTCTCTAAATGAGGTATTTTGAACTCTTTGGTGTGTTAGCCACTCAATCCTATCTTGTAATCTTAGAAGTCTAAGTGTAAAGTCCATTTGAAGCAAATTACAAACAAAATCACAAAGAAAAGATAGACTACGAGAAAGCTACAAAGTAAAAAGAAAAAATCTCACTTGATAGGAATCTAATGAGTAGACCTAATAAAAATCAAATTCAACCTAAACAATAACTATTCCCCGGGCTGCGGCACCAAAAACTTGATGCGTGGGAATCGCACCTTGCTTTACCTCTCGAGGGATCTCGAGAAGCTTACAACCCCCACCAGGCAGTGTACCTGATCGTTGTAGTATAGTATAGTGACAAGTACCGGGGGATTGATCGTTCAGCTAGGAATAGTGTCGTTAGGATTGAAATTAATCTAACTAGGTCTAAAGGTGAAGGATAATTCTTTTTGTATTTTTATATTTTATGAAAAGCAAGTAAAAGTCTCGGGTATTGGGAGAGTGGGCGGAATTAGTTGCTAATCAACTAACCCAAAAGCTACTAATTAAACTACTTAACAAGAAAACTAAGCTAAGGTTCTACAAGATAAGTGAAGCATGTCTACCCATGATATGTTACTCCTTGCTAGCTATCCAATCCTACCTATTGAATTGTAACCTTGTTTTAATTGACGGGTTGTATTCCTTAATACCATTCATGGGGTGGCATACATAACTCCCCAATTC
>JARVZY010009692.1:0-25307 GCA_030686995.1 Artemisia argyi
ATGGACGATGGTAACATCACCTCAATGGCTTGATGTTACAACTAGAGAGTCAACCCGATTACGCCTATTCCAATTCTCTCTACGTGATCAAGCTAGTCAATGGCTTGAACGTTTACCCGCGGGATCCATCACCTCATGGCATGATCTCACCACTCGTTTCCTTGCTCAATTTTTCCCACCGGGGAGAACTACCAAGCTTAGAAATGACATCTTGATGTTTCAACAACGTCAAGGTGAAACCTTTTACGAAGCATGGACTCGATACAAAGACCTACTCCGAAAAGTCCCTCATCATGGCATCGAACCATGGCTCCAGATTCAAATCTTTTACGATAAAGTTAATTATCAAACAAGAAGGGCTATAGATTACGCAGCCAAGGGCAGGCTAAACAGACTTAGCATTGACGAATGCTGGAAAGTTCTTGAGGGGTTGGCACAGTACGAAGAAGAAGGATGGGAGGACCCGATGTTTTCAAGTAAGGGGAAACTTGATTACGCACACGCCTCCCAAGAACAATTATTAGGAAGTATTGAGAAGCAGGTAAAAGAATTAATGAGAGCTGAAATACCTGCTGCTGAAACCACAAGGAATCCTAATATACGTAGGAAAGTGGTTATCAACCATAATTTTCCTGAACGTTCACGACAAGAGGAGTTCGAAGGGATAATGGTAACTTTCATGAATAATCAGGAAAAACAAATCCGACACTTAGAAGTACACATGGAAAGCACTCGCAATGCTTTTATGGATTTAGCAGATAAATTCATATCAAGGATTAAAGAGAATATTAAGGAAAAATCCGCACCAAGAAAAATCGAAAAAATCTTTGAAGTTCCAACCCCTTTGGTGTTTGACCAAGAGGATAACGAGAAATCCTTTTCAAGTGCTTCGCCGTCAATCACCTCCTACTTTTGTGAGAATCCTCAGGAAGAGAAGTTTGCAATTTCATAACATTTTTGTTGGATGCTTTCAAACCACGCTCCCAAATTTGTGCAAGAGACGTTCCTTTGGTTTTAAACCCGGTGTGAAGAGGTTGCAACTCAACAACACCACAGCTTTAAGACCCTCTATGGAACAATACCTCTTTGTACCCACCGTTGACCAATGCAAAGGTTACAACTTAACTAAAACCTCACCCACCCCTTTCTACAACCACACCTCTTTCCGTGACAGTAATGAAACGTTCGACCCTGGTGGACTTCACTAATGGGATAGCTACTCATAGTTTTTACTTGTGTTTAGCTATTCACACTAGTGCAGGGACTGAATGTGGAATTACCACTTTTTATTCCTGATGTGGGCATCTGACGGCGTCAGATGTTAACTCTTGACGCCGTCACCTCGCTATCTCAACAATAATAACCCAAACTCCATCACTTTCAACTCATACCCCACAAATCACACCCAAATTGCTGCTCCACCACCGAGTCTCCATCACCCAATCTGACATCTTCTGTGACAAATCTCCACTTGGTAAGTAGTTTTTCTTCACTCTTTTTCGTTCAATTATCCTTAGGTTCAACCAATTTTGAAAACCCCCATCACCCGAAACCCCATTTTTGACCCATCTTTGATAAATCGTAATGCCTTCCCTTTGGTGATTTGTAATCATGAGGTTACCATTAGATGATGTTGTTCTACTTGAATCATGCGTTAATTAAGGAAAAATATTTCATGCCATGGATTTTTTGACCCCCCACCCATGTTTTCTGCATAAAGGAGTGTTTGGGTAATGGGTTTAGAGTTTGAAAATTGATTTTTCCCTCGTAATTGCATGGTTCGATTTCTGCTGGGTCTGACGGCGTCAAGATTCCCTTCCTGACGGCGTCAGATGTGTCTGACAGCATAAGCCAATAAAGTTCTCATTCTAATCGTTTTCGTCCACTCTATCTTTTTCCAGGAAAATGAGCAAGCGATCACGACAACACCGTGGCAGCTCATGTAGGTCCCAACAAGCTAACTATGGGGAATTGGTCCACAGTTGGGGTGAGTTCGACAATGATGCCGCTACAACTAAGTACGCGGAACTTGTTAATCACCAAATTGATGCTGGTGATGTGATTGATTGGGAGTTTCTGAGATCCCAAGGTCTGGAGGCTGAGTTTTTGGGGAGGATCCAAACCGATGGGTTCACGGGTCCTCAATGGTAGATATTGTTCAGGATGAGGGAGACTGTGTATAGTGAGTTGGTTAGGGAGTTCTTTGCGACTTTTCACTTTGATTTGGCGGAGGCCAGGACGGATATGGGGGGTACCACTATTTACTTTAGGTTAGGGGGGGGGGGAGGTTCGATCATGTTCGGTTACTGAGTTTGGGTGGAAGATTGGTTTGTACACTAGGGAGGAGGCTGTTGAGGGAGGTTTTATGCAGAGGTTATTACATGGGGAGACTGTGAGGAACGAGATGAGGTGCGCCACTTTTTGGCTGAGTATTGGGAACGGGGTGTACACCTCGACTACTGGGGCAGCCTCGATAAGGGACCCCATGATCAGGTTAGCCCACAGGTGCATCACATACAGCTTGTCGGGGCGTCATGATACCACTCACCGGGTCACTGCTTCAGATTGTTTCTACCTATATACCATCTTTTCAGCGGGTGTTTACTGCAACATCCCATTTTGGGTAGCCAGCTATTTGAAGACCAGTGTGGGGGATAGGGATATTGACAAGGTGTATGGGGGGATGTTCGTAACCCGGTTGGCTCGATCTTATAAGCTACTTGTTCCCCAGATCATGGGATACTTGAGCGACTGCGGGACTTGTAGGGTGGTGAGGGCTAAATCCCTCAGGCAGATGAGCATCGTGATGCAGCTGGTGGATGGGTCCTATACCTGGTACATGGTAGGAGGACCTGATGGTGCTGAGGATGATGATGATGATGAGGGAGCGCCCCAGCAGCATCAGTTCAGGGATTATGGGGTTGGGTCTGCTGATTACTACCGACACATGAGTCGGGGAGACTGGCAGGCACACCAGGGGGCCTGGATGGGTCAGGTGAACGCATGGCGGACCACCACTGACCAACGCTTTGATTGGATGTATGATCATACCATCTGCCAGATACAACACCTCTCCACCCGTGATCAGATCGAGCCCCTGCTGCAGATTGACCCATTCCCCGGTCGTGAGATGGACTACCCTCCCTACGGGTACACTGGGCACCTCCCTCCTGGTTATGACTACCGTTATGGTCCCCCTCCCCAATGATCTGTCTTGATGTCTGTTATGTTTGAACAATTTATTGATGGTGATGTATTTTGAAACAATTTGAATTGTACTAGTTTAGGTTATGGCTTTTGTTGGCCTTGGATAATTTTTATTTTTATTTTTATGTTGACGTTAATTAGTAATGATATAATGTGCTTATGGTTTCATCCTTTGTATTGTGTGATTTTTATTTTATTTGTTTGTTATTTGTTTTCATATGCATGCTTTATTTTTATTGTTGGTAAATCATGTTTCAAAACTAAAATGGTGAAAATACTTTATTTTGTTGTTTGGCTTAGTCTTAACTTCATCCAAAGGTATTTCGCAAAAGATAAGTGTAAGGGGAAACCCCAAATATGTTTTTAAGAAACAAAAGCCGATCATGATTCTCCACAATATTAAGTGAACATGTATATTCGTATTTGTTAGAGTTAAATGCTTGTATCGAGTCATAATGATGTTTTGCAGGATTTTCCAGGAAGTAGGACGAAGTTTTTCCAGAAATTTTATAAGAATTTTTGCAGGTCAAATCTGACAGCGTCATGAGTTTTACTCTTGACGGCGTCACGTTCAAAAATCTGGAAATTTTACCAGTTTTGTTTTTCTAACGGAGTCTTAAAGTTTTTGTTGAATCATTAGTTTTATAATCTCCAGGAAATCTGCAAACATCATTCCACAAGCATTATATCTTATTTTGTTTTCTTTGTTTGCATATGTAGATTGCCGCCGATTTTACGCGAGGTTGCCTTGTCTGTTTTCTCAGGTTTTTACAGGTTATGTATGACAAGAAGATGATTTATACTCTGGAAGGAAAGCTTTGATTGTTCATTTTCTTGGAGGAAGATCTAACCTGGCCACCTTATTATCCATACCGAGCGAATCAGGGGAGTATTTGATTTCATTCGTTTTACTTATTTCACTTTTACATTCTTTACTTGAATATTGGGGACAATGTTCATCCTAAGTGTAAGGGGAGGGTAAAATGATGATACCTTACAGATACACTTTCGCTTGAGTTTGTTTGTTTGATAGTAGATGTGTAATAAAACTATGAGAAATACTTGTTAGTGCAATTTTAGCGTCAAATTTAAATTTTTTTTACAACATTTAGGAGTGAAACTTTAGCCATAGCAAGCGTCTCATGGATAGGAGATTGTATGACTAGCACAAAACCGTACTATTCAGAAAAATTTTCCACCCAAATATGTAAGGTTCGCCTTTAGATTTGATAGGAGAAGCATTTACTATTAGTGCTTATGAGTGTACTGGTAGCATTTAGATTCTAGAACTTGCGTTAGTGATGCATCCCGAGACCGCTAGTGAGACTACATTCGTGTAGTAGGATTTACTACATGATAAGAGGCATTAGGATCACCCTTGTGCTAAACCCGTATCATAATTACTTGACCATTTAAGTCATATTACTTGGCTAGTTAAGTCAATTAATTTTCCCACACCCTTAGCGTTGTACTCATTTTTAGTACACGAAACCCCTAGTACACCCCTCCGAGCCTATCTTTTCGTTTCTAACTTTAAACATTTTACTTCAAGGAAGAATTTTTTACACTCCACTTAAATGTACACCCAAATCGCCTTAGCCTTCCGTGTATGCACTCATCTTTAGTGCATTATTGTTAAACCCTAAGTTAATTATCTAATTGATTACATGGTTGCTAAGTCGAGTCATATCCTTGTACATATTGTTTTGGGACGATTGAGACTCATGGGTAAAGTACTTATTTTATGGAGTAATGCGGAAGAACATCATATATTACCCCCATATGTCGTTAATCTTAAAAGTACTCCAAGTGTTTTGATTTTCTTAATTCGAGTCATTAGATTAGTTTATTGTAAAGTATGTAAAAATTCAAGTGTAAGGGGAATGTTCATTCCCTATGATGTATTATTTTAGATGGTAGGGTAAGAGTGTATGCAAAAAAAAAAAAAAAAAAAAAAAAAAAAAAAAAAACGGACTACCATCCTTTTTATTAGCTTAAGTCGAGTCTAGTCTTGGCTTAGCAATGCCATATTGTACATGTAATTAAACAAGATTGTTAACTCGCCACCAGTAAAGACTGCCTATATCCAACAAAACCGTGTATTCCATATCCCTACACCTAACGTTACAACCCTTTAAAAGACCTCTTTGATAGTTTATCCTAGGTGCTTACGTCATGTGGTGGAGGTTTGATCCTTTCCCAAGCCTATGGTAACCTATTTTTCTATGACAGGTAGTGAGAGATGTTTTCCATTTCCATAATGTGATATATACTTTATTACACCCGAGAGATGTGAGTATCTAAACACTATTTGTGAGGTGCTAGTGTGTGACCTCCGTGCTTGTCTTTGGTCTTTAGTGGAACGATTATTTGTTGTAATTACTTTTATATTAGTGTTAAATGACCCCTAACTTGTATTTTGATTAGAATAAAAGCGCATTTGCTTGAGGACAAGAAATTCCCAAGTGTAAGGGTATATGATAAGGCAAAAAATGAACCACTTTTAGGGGGTCGTTTAAGCCTAGAATTGAATTTATTTGATCAAATATTGCCCTAAATCGTTCCTTTTGTGATTTTAGGTACTTTGGGAGTGAATTCTGGAAAAGAAAGCATTTTGGATGTTTTTGGAGCATAGAAGTGAAGAAAACGGAAAAGACTTAATTTTCCATGCTGAGAACAGTACCTGACGGCGTCAAGAGGAAAAATGTGACGGCGTCAGGAGTAAAATCCGTGACGACCCAGTGAAAACCTGAAGGCATCAAGAGAAGGGCGTCAAGAGTATTTTTGGTGACGGCCTGCATAAGGAGTACACATGACGGCGTCAAACCCAAATCTAGGCAGTCCGAGAAATTATTTGGCGGCGAGATGACGGCGTCAGAAATTTGTTCTTGATGCCGTCACCTCTCAGAATCTATATATACTTGTCTATTTTTCATTCATTTGGAGAGGAACTTGTGTGGAGAATTCTAGGGCCGAACCCTAATAACCCTAGGTCATTTTTTACTGTATTTTCAAGGGTTTTCACCCCTTGAAACCTTTCATGTTCAATTGAGATAAGTCCTCTTTCAATTCATTCAATATGTCTATGTGTTGTTTCAATATATCTTGTACTTGTCTTGATTTCAACATGCTAGGCTAGATCTTTCATGTGTTTGCTTAGATGTAATGAAACATAGATGTTAATTATATGTTGATTACTTGTTTATAGTTGTAATGGATGAATGATTTCAATGTTAGGCTTAAGAAAACTGGCAGATCTCCATTGTGTAACGTGCTTAAACGTCTTAAGAAACATGAACCGATGTGTACTAGGTTTTATTGGTTGTATTTAATGCATGAGCAAATTCTAGTGATCCCATGTTAAGAGCTTCTTAGCCGGCTCGACATAGGAGTGAAGTAGGCGCTTATAGGATTGGGGAAGTAAGTACGCCACCCCATGAATGGTATTAAGGAATACAATCCGTCATCCACGCAACTGTAACAAGTAATTAACCTGTAAAAGATATCTAGGGAGTAGAGAAACCTAAGTAAACACAATTCTCCCATATATTGCTCACACCTTTAGTTTAATTTAGTTTATTTTCATTTTTAGTATTTTATTTTGATTGCATTTTTAGTAATTGTGTTAGTTGACTAGCAACTAATTCCGCCCAACTCCTTCAAAACCGAGATTTTTACTTGCTTTTATAAAAATATAAAAATACAAAAAGAATCATCCCTCATCTCTAGACCTAGTCTTTAGGTTTTCTAATCATAGCGACACTATTCCTAGCTGAACGATCAATCCCCCGGTACTTGTCATTATTCTATACTACATCGATCTGGTACACTGCCTGGTAAGGGTTGTAAGCTTCTCGAGATCCCTCGAAAGGTAAAGCCTGGTGCAATCCCTACGCATCATTAACCGGTAAAAGATATCTAGGGAGTAATGAAATCTAAGTAAACACATATTTTCTCATTATTATTTCCACTACATTATCACATTAGTTTATTTTCATTTCTTTTTATTTTATTTTGATTTCATCTTTAGTTAATTGGGTTAGTTGACTAGCAACTAATTCCGCCAACTCTTTCAAAATCCGAGATTTTACTTGCTTTTATAAAATATAAAAATACAAAAAGAATCATCTCTCACCTCTAGACCTAGTTTAGTAGGCTTTCTAATCCTAGCGAACACTATTCCTGAGTTGAACGATCAGTTCGCCGGTACTTGTCACTATACTATACTACAATGATCAGGTACACTGCCTGGCGGGGATTGCAAGCTTCTCAAGATCCCTTGAGAGGTAAAACCTGTTGCGAGGGCGCAATCCCGCGTATCAAGTTTTTGGCGCCGCAGCCCGGGGAATAGTCATTGTCTAGGTTAGAATTTATTTTTATTAGCTCTACTTGCTAGATTCCTTTCTAGTAAGATTTTTATTTTTATTTTTAGGTTTCTATAGATATCTCATTTCTTTGTTCCTTTGTTCGTAAACTATCTCGATGGATAACAATAGCATTGATCGTTTGATTCCTGTTGTTCGTGTTTTTAGTCGTAGGATTTTTCAACTACCTGCCCCAATCCCTTTAGTGGAAAATGAGAACCCACCTAGCCTCTCGCCTAACAATCACTTTGACAATAATTATGAGATGGAGGAGTCTGACCATGATAATGACCATAAGGCTAGTCCTTTTTACTATTCGGACTCCGATGAGGACCTAGATGATAGTGATGTAATTAATGAGGATAGGATGGAAGATGAGATGAACCCTCTTAGGTATATCGAACCTAGAACAAGGATTGAGAATGATAACTCATTTAATATGCAGTTTCCTTGTAAGTTCGGATTTAGGAGCTTTGATGCCTATCTTAACTCATCTCTACCAATGAACATAATCTCGCATAGTGAATACAATAAAATTATGGTAGATGAGTTAGAATACAAAGGAGATAATATTAATGCTAGGGCAATGACATTGCATGTGTTTGTAGGAAGATTTGTTTATCTGGTTGAGTTTATGGTTATGGAGAATCTAGGAGAATTTATCGATAGTAACTTAACCCAAGCTGTGTTTGGAAAACCCTTCAAAAGGTTAACCAACCTAGATGAAAAACTTATGGAAGGGTTAATTACATTCTCGGATGGGGATGAAGATTTTGTTTACCAAATGCCACGTGCACACCTTAGGTTCAAGGATTTTTCTATTGAGAAATGTAATAGGTATCCACCCTTTGATATGCTAAGTGAGAGTGATAAAAGGAAATGGCTTAAATATCCTCATGAAAAGAATAAAAGGTATTATCATGGGTGTTTAGAGCTAAGTGATAACTATAAAAAAGATGAGGCAACTATTAGGTGGCTCACACTTGGATATGTGAGCATAAGCGACACACGGTAGCCCATGACCTTGAGTCTACCTACAAGACTCGTAAATAAAGAAAAGCGCTTCTTGGGAGGCAACCCATGTTTTGTGTGTTTTTATTTGCTTGATTTTATTTGTTTTCGTATGCGTGTTTTATTTTTATTGTTGGTAAATCATGTTTCAAATTAAATTGTGAAAATGCTTTATTTTGTTTTTAACTTCGTCTTAATTACATATAAAGGTATTTTGCAAAAGCTAAGTGTAAGAGAAATCCAAATTTGTTTATAAGAACGAAAATGAGCATGATTCACTACAATATTAAATGAGCATGTATATTAGTATTTGTTAGAGTCAAATGCTTGTATCGAGTCATAATAATGTTTTGCAAGATTTTCCAGGAAATAAGGCATAAGTTTTTCCAGAAATTTTCCAGAAACTTAACATAAGATTTTTCTAGGAACATTCTGACGGCGTCAGGAGTTACAAAGTGACGGCGTCAGGTACTAAAATTCTGAAAAATTTTGCGAGTTTTGTTTAAACCGGAGTCTTAAAGTTTTTGTTGATTCTTTAGTTTTATAAACTCCAGGAAATCTGCAAACATTCATTCCACAAGTATTATATCTTAATTTATTTTCTAGTATATATAGATTGCCGCCGATTTTACGCGAGGTTTGCCTTGATTGTTTTCTCAGGTTTAACAGGTTATATATGACAAGAAGATGATTTATATTTTTGGAGGGAAGCTTTCAAAGTTCATTTTCTTGGAGGAAGATCTAACCTTGTTGACACACTATCCACACCGAATGAATCAGGGGAGTATTTGTTTTCATTCTTTTACCTGCTTTACTTTTACATCCTTTAATTGAAAATTGGGGACAATGTTCATCCTAAGTGTAAGGGGAGGGTAAATAATGATACCTTATAGGATACAATTGCACTTGAGTTTGTTTGTGCGATAGTAGGTGTGTAATAAAACTAATAGAAATACTTGCTAGGGCAATTTTAGCGCCAAATTTAAATTTTTTTACAACATTTAGGAGTGAAACTTTAGCCTTAACAAGCGTCTCATGGAACAGAGTTGTATGACTAGCACAAAACCGTACCACTAAGAAAAATTTTCCACCCAAATATGTGAGGTTCGCCTTTAGATTTGATAGGAAAAGCATTCATTATTAGTGCTTATGAGTGTACCGATGGTATTTACATTCTAGAACTTGCGTTAGTGATGCATCCCGAGACTACATTCGTGTAGTTAGGATTTACTACATGATAAGAGGTATTAAGATCACCCTTGTGTTTAAACCCGTATCATAATTACTTGACCATTTAAGTCATATTACTTGACTACCGAAGTCAATTAATTTTCCCACGGCTTAGTGTTGTACTCATTTTTAGCACATGAAACCCCTAATACACCCCTCCGAACCTATCTTTTCGTTTCTAACTTTAAGCATCTTACTTAAAGGAATAATTTGTTTACAATCCACCCAAATGTGCAACCAAATTGCTTTAGCCTTCCTTGTATGCACTCATCTTTAGTGCATTATTGTTACATGTTTAAACACTTAGTTAATTATCTAATTGATTACATGGTTGCTAAGTCGAGTCATATCTTGTACATATTGTTTTGGGACGATTGAGACTCATGGGTAAAGTACTAGTGTTATGGAGTAATGGGGAAGACATCAATTTATTACCCCCTTATGTACGTTAATATTTAAAAAGTACTCCAAGTGTTTTGATTATCTTGATTCGAGTCAGAGTAGTTTATTGTAAAGTATGTAAAAATTCAAGTGTAAGGGGAATGTAAATCCCCTATGATGTATTATTTTGGATGATAGGGTAAGAGTGTATGAAAAAAATCAAGAAAAAGAAGAAAAAAATAGAAAAAGAAAGAGAAAAACATACGGACTACCATCCCGTTTCATTTTATGTTTGTTTTATGTTTTTTATTAGTTCATGATTAGCTTAAGTCGAGTCGAGTCTTGGCTTAGCAACGCCATATTGTACATGTAATTAACCAAGATGATTAACTCGCCACCAGTAAACATTGCCTTTATCCAACAAAACCGTGTTTTCCATATCCCTACACCTAATATTATAACCCTTTAAAGACCTCTTTGATAGTTTATCCTAGGTGCTTACGCCAAGTGGTGGAGGTTTGATCCTTTCCCAAGCCTATGGTAATCTATTTGCTATGACAGGTAGTGAGAGATGCTTTCCATTTCCATATTGTGATATATACTTTATTACACTCGAGAGATGTGAGTATCTAGACACTATTTGTGAGGTGCTAGTGTATGAGCTCCGTGTTTGTTTTTGGTTTTTAGTGGAACGATTATTTGTTGTAATTACTTTTATAGTGTTAAATGACCCATAACTTGTATTTTGGTTAGAATAAAAGCGCATTTGCTTGAGGACAAGCAAATCTCAAGTGTAAGGGTATTTGATAAGGCAAAAAGTGTACCGCTTTTAAGGGGTCATTTAAGCCCGAATTCGTGATTATTTGATCAATTATTGCCCTGAATCGTTCCTTTTGTCATTTTAGGTACTTTTGAGAAGAAATCTGAAAAAGGAAGCATTTTAAACGTTTTTGGAGCATAAAAGTGAAGAAAACGACAAAGTTTCAAAATCCTTGCTGGGAACAGTACCTGACGACTTCAAGACTTCACAAATGACAGCGTCAAGCTTGGCAAAAGAGGTGGAAGTGGAAAATACACATGACGGCCCAGAACATCTTTAGTGTAGTTGACCTGACGGCGTCACCAAGGTCGTCAGGGTCAAAATGTATGTGACGGCCCAGAGCTTTATTCCTTCTTGACAGCGTCAAGATTGGATCTAGGCAATACGATCCTTAATTTGGCGGCGAGTTGACGGCGTCAGACACTACAACGTGACGCCGTCAGGAAGTATTATCTATATATATTTTTTTTTTCCAATTTTTCATAGTAATGTGTGGAACATTAGGAGAACTTTGGAGAGCTTAAACCCTAGACGAATTTTCTGTGAAAATAAGGGTTTCAACCCTTGTTCCATCCATGCTTAATTGAAGATAAGTTTTCCAATAATCATACGATATGTCTATGTGTTGTGTGATTATATCTTATTCTTGTCTTTCTTTTAACATGCTAGGCTAGGTTTTTATTGTGTTTGCTTAGATGTAGTGAAACCTAGATTTTGATTATTGGTTGATGGTTTGTTTATAATTGTTGTGGATGATTGTATTCGATGTTAGGCTTAAGAAAACTGGCAGACTTCCGTTGGTAACTTGCTTGAATGTCTTAAGAAACATGATCGGAGGTGTACTACGATTTTTGGTTATATTTAATGCATAAGCGAATTCAAGTGATCCCATGTTAGGAGCTTTTAGTCGGCTCGACATAGGAGTGAAGTAGGAGCTTATAGAGTTAGGGAATATTGTACACAGCCCTACGACTAGTATTAAGGAATATAACCCGTCATCCATGCAATTGTAACAAGCTAATTAACCGGTAAAAGATATCTAGGGAGTATTGAAATCTAAGTAAGCACATATTTTCTCATTATTGTTTTCACTGCATTATCACATTAGTTTATTTTCATTTCTTTTTATTTTATTTTGATTGCATCTTTAGTTAATTGGGTTAGTTGACTAGCAACTAATTCCGCCCACTCTTTCAAAACCTGAGATTTTACTTGCTTTTATAAAATATAAAAATACAAAAAGAATAATCTCTCACCTCTAGACCTAGTTTAGTAGGCTTTCTAATCCTGGCGAACACTATTCCTGAGTTGAACGATCAATCCCCTGGTACTTGTCACTATACTATACTACAACGATCAGGTACACTGCCTGGCGCGGATTGCAAGCTTCTCAAGATCCCTTGAGAGGTAAAACCTGTTGCGAGGGCGCAATCCCGCGTATCAGCGATGGGTGATGGCGGCGGCAGTGTTGGTGGCGACGGTGGTTGGTGGTGGTTGGAGGCAATGGGTGGTGGTGGTGGTGGGTGGTGGTGGCGTTGGTGGGTGGCAGTAGTGGGTAGTGGTGGTGGTGGCGGTGGTGGTGGGTGGTGGTGGGCGGTGGCGGTGGTAACGATGCAAATATTTTAACTCAATGAGGACTAACGATGCAAATATTTTAACTCTGTAGTCAATGAGGACTAACGATGCAAATATTTTAACTCAATGAGGACTAACGATGCAAATATTTTAACTGAATAAGGACTAAAGATGCAAATATTTTAACTCTATAGTCAATGAGGACTAACGATTCAAATATTTTAACTCTTGTTAGGAGATAGCGGGAAATAGTTTGCATCGTTAGTCCTCGTTAACTGATATTACTAACGGAGGGATGGTTTTGTGCTAACTTTACTACCACAGGGATGATTTTTGTGCCAAAAAAAGAAAAAGGATGTAAAGCGAGCAAAGGCCAAACCATAGGAATGTATTTTGAACTTTTCTCTTTAATTAACTTAGTTAGGGTCTTTCCTAGCTTGGATGTTAACTAAATTAACTAGCTAAATAATCAACCTCCGCATCTGTACTATAAGGGTAGATAGTAAAAGTTTAGGTAGCAATAAGATACTTCATGCGTGCTATAGGTTCGGAACCGAACCGAACTGACCCGAACCGGAAAACCGAGAAACGAATTTCACGAAAAACCGGAACCGAAACCGAACCGATGGGCCGTTGGGTCGGTTCGGTTTTGTCGGTCTAGGTGTATTTTAGTATGTTCTTGTCGGTTTTGGGCCGAACCTGACCGACCCGACCCGAAACAGAAATCATGTGAAACAGGAAACCAAAACCGAACCGACGGGCAGTACTATTCCAATGAGAATGACCAGCCCCAGGTCTTCTATACAGTATAATCAATGTATCACGAAAACTTTCATATTGAGTAGATAGAAAAATACCAAAAACAATCTTCTTCCTTCTTTAGATCAAATTGTCATACTCTACGAACATACCTTACTATTCCAATGAGAATGACCAGCCCCAGGTCTTGCTTATACTACACTACAACAATTAAGTACACTGTATAGGAGGTTGTAAAACTTTAGAGTTGCAACCACCACATCAAGTTTTCATTAACTCTTATCATTGGGTTTCTATACAGTATAATCAATGTATCACGAAAACTTTCATATTGAGTAGATAGAAAAATACATTTCTGAGTCGAGTCTTTGAAAAAAACAAGATATCTGATATTTGTTTGTGTGAGTTTGCCTAAAAAAAATAAAAAAATAAAAATCATAAACGAATGACAATATCAATCAACTATAACAATAAGGGAACCGAACCGAACTGACCCGAACCAGAAAAACCGAGAACCGAATTTCATGAAAAACCGGAACTGAAACCGGACCGATGGGCCGTCGGTTCGGTTCGGTTTTGTCGGTCTAGGTGTATTTTGGTATGTTTTTGTCGGTTTTGGGCCGAACCTGACCGACCCGACCGGAAACAAAAATCATGTGAAACACGAAACCGAAACCGAACCGACGGGCCGTACTATTCCAATGAGAATGACCAGCCCGAGGTCTTCTATACAGTATAATCAATGTATCACAAAAACTTTCATATTGAGTAGATAGAAAAATACCAAAAACAATCTTCTTCCTTCTTTAGATCAAATTGTCATACTCTACGAACATACCTTACTATTCCAATGAGAATGACCAGCCCCACGTCTTGCTTATACTACACTACAACAATTAAGTACACTGTATAGGAGGTTGTAAAACTTCAGAGTTGCAACCACCACATCAAGTTTTCATTAACTCTTATCATTGGGTTTCTATACAGTATAATCAATGTATCACGAAAACTTTCATATTGAGTAGATAGAAAAATACATTTCTGAGTCGAGTCTTTGAAAAAAACAAGATATCTGATATTTGTTTGTGCGAGTTTGCCTAAAAAAATAAAAAAAATAAAAATCATAAACGAATGACAATATCAATCAACTATAACAATAAGGGAAGTGATTTGCACACTCCCAAAAATGATTGGCACACTCAAATTTTGAGTGTGTTGACATTTATACCCTCACATTGTTTGGACTTATTCATATCCTGTAAGGGTATAAATGTCAACACACTCATATTTTAAGTGTGCCAATCATTTTTGGAAGTGTGCAAATCACCTCCCTAACAATAATTTGTCAGCTATATTATTCTGATTTGTAAAAGCTTTTGGTAACAAGCTATAACGATAACTATACATTATAAACGAACCTATAATCCTAAAAGCTAAAATTGTAGCTAAAGATACCTTCAATATTTATCCTAAGACTAGGCACTATGGTCACTAACTTAACACCTTTACATCATTATTTAACACACCGCCAAACCCACCACCTTTTACTCACTATGCTCACCACCCAATCCACCGCCAAACTCATCTTTTAAACAAATTAATTAAAAAACTAAATTAAACTTTTATTCATAACTAATAAAATTACATTAAAAATTAAAAACAAAATACATATTAAAAACTTAAATTAAACTCCACGAGAAAGGTGTTAGACTATATCGACACAGAGGTTTTGATGTGCGTCTGTCGATTTGATTTGTCTGATAACTTGTATCGTTTGTTCATGAGTTCATACGAGGTCGTCCTCATGATGTGCTCCCTCCTGATGCCAGTTGGGAGATATCACATTTACTTTGTGTTTTCGAATCATATTATGTAATATGCTGCGTGTATACATCATATTCCTTATTTTATCAACAAACAACGTTCTTGTGGGATTGGCTAATGTAGTTCATTCTTTCTTGAGAACACCAAAGGCTCATTTCACATCTTTTCTTGTCGCTTCATGCATTCTCTTATACAATATTCACTTGTGGTCATCGTTGCTTGAATGTGAAATTGACTTAACAAGTGCCACCCATTCTGAATATATCCCACAACAAGATAATATCCCCATTTGTAACTTATGCCGTTAGCCACAGACAGAACGTCTGGTGCTTTTTCGTCTTTGAGATTGTTGAATAAAAGCGATTGATGTATAACATTGATGTCGTTATTCGACCCAGAAACACCAAAGAAAGCATGCCATACCCATAAGTCTTGTGACGTAACAACTTTCAGCAAAATGAATGGATTCGAACCATGATCACGTCAATATTGCCTTTTATATGCATTTGACAACCAAACTACTCCCAATCTACAAGCAAGGCTTCCTAACATTCCTGGAAACCTATGTTTTTCTTCATGAAACCGATAAATTTATTCCACATCAGTGTAAGCAGGTTTTCACAAATACTCTGCTTCAAATATTTTCTTATCACTTACAAAAATAGTCAATAGAATCACAAGAAGTTGTTGCACCAATTTGCAGATATTCATCAAGAGCGTCAAGAACAGTGTCGTATGCTAGTTGACAAATTGCGAAGGTGCACTTCATCAATGCCAAAATGCCTTCTCTTTAAGCACAATCAATATTATAATGAAATAGTTCAAAATGATTAGTAACATCTTCAACTATGTTTGTGAATAGTTCTCGACTCATTTGGAATCTCTTTTGGAATGTATATGTATCGTCCATCGGATGCTCAATAAAATAGGTGTCGACTAAACGATCATGAGCACCATAACGATCTCTATTCACGATGTTTTTTTATACCTCATGAATTTTCACATTTTCATTTAATCTTAATAAACAATGTCGTTTGTTTTTAAAAAGACAAGTTCTTATTAGTAAGTTCTTCTTCTTTCAATGAGTCTGTAAACATGAATATTTTGGATTATGAAAAATGATAAATATTTTGTTTTAAGTTTGTGTAGATATCGAGAAACATGATGTTTGATGTTGTGTATGAAGATGATGGGGTATGAGGGATGGAGGGTACTTATAAGTAAATAAAATTTTAAAGTTTATATCTAATGGTGTTTTTTTTTTTTTTTTTTTTTTTTTTTTTTTTTTTTTTTAAGATATGTTTGGCGCGGAGCTTTTTAGAGTTTTTTGAGACAATGAGCGGTGAGCAATGAACTTTTTAATTTTAATGTTCGTTTATCAAAAGAGCGACGAGCTTTGCTATTTTTTAAGAATGCTCATTTTTTTCAATACTTTTTAACAAACACACCCGTTTAAGTTAGAGTATGGCCCCCATTTTGGACCTTTTCTTTCTTGAACTCTTGTCATCACTAACCAAAAATTTGCAAAAAAAAAACCCACCACCATATACTCAAACACAACTCCTATGAAATATATTTGCAGGGTTCAAGAGCCAATTAAGACCCAAAACAGTAAACCAATAACCACAACCCAAAACCCATATCACTAATCCAACCAATAATCATGAACTCACTACGACGGCTTCCCCTCGCCGGAAAACACTTGTTTAACCCATTAACCCAAATCTTAAACCCATTATTTCCCGCCAAAAACACATGTTATTATAGTCATGCAAGTTGGTTAGCCGGGGGGTTAAGGAAAAAGACAAGGGAGTTGCCGGGTATAGTGCAAGCGGGTGAGCCGGTTTTGCATGATGCAGCTAAGGAAGTATTGACTGAGGAGATTGGTTCGGGTCGGGTTCAAAAGATAATAGATGATATGGTGATGGTTATGAGGACAAGACCTGGTGTTGGTCTTGCTGCTCCTCAGATTGGTATTCCACTCAAAGTTAGTCCTTATTTTTGCTTTATAAGTTTTAAGTAAATTTAGTGACCATCACTAGATATACATTTGGTGGTGGGCAAGGCCGGTTCGAGTTTTCGGATGCCCGGACTGAAAAATGGCCCTTGTAAACAAATAACACGTACAGTCGTACACTATCTTCTACTAAGTTTTACCAAGTGTTCTAGACCCGATTCTATGATTAATGATGAAACATTGCAACATAAACCTAAGAAGCATATTTGATATTATGTTATAAGTTTCTGTGACAGTAAACGTATCCTGTTGGGCCAACGGCAACCTTGGTCATCTACATGTATTTACACCGGAACACATAAGTATATGTATAAAAAACAAAGCAACAAAAATTAGAATATAACATGGCTCAATAATCACACAAAACAGATAACTCAAAGGACAACATGTTAAGATAAAATTGACAACATCTGTAGTAATGGGGTTGCTATTTTTCCCCAAGTTGTAGGCTGTTTGTTTTGTCTTTGGCATTGCTTTGTTTCTTTTTTTAAGAGATTGAGATATAATCCAAGGGACTAGATATGTTTAAGTAATGTTGTAATCCTTTTCTAAAACTGAAACAAATATACCATATGATAAAAAGAGGATCAAATATGCTTATAAAACAATTAAACAATAAGTGCAATAAATAAAAAAGAGTGGATACGTATATGATGAATCAATCAGACGGGGCACATAAGCAACAAAAACGAAACTGAATAATAAGTGAAAAATTTTCTTTGGGTAAAAAACGTAATTAACATAAAAGGAAGAACAACAAGGGGACAAGATGTGTTGATCTCACCGTAGATGAGATCAACAGACAAGAAGAAGACGAGGAGTAGCGACCCATAACCTTGGAGACATAATTTTCCCAATTGCCAAATTGTAGTTCTGGACATCTGGCTGTGGTCAGAAATTGGGGTTGAAAATGTGTGTAGCATGTGCCTTTTAATTATATACTAACATAATGTGGGCCTAAAATATGCCCTCTTCTTTCTGCTGCCTTGGGCCATCGCCTACCTGGCGCAATACCAGGGCCGAGCCTGGGGAAAGGGTGGGAAACAGTCACGGGATGCCTTGGTTACATTTGAGTCAAAGACTTGCCCTCGGTTAACCTCAACAGAGAAAACCTCATCCGTTTACCCGTTTACCAAAACAACTCGTTATTAAAACGTCACAACCTAAAACAACAAAACACACCTAATCACTAAATTGCGCAGACCTTTTCATCAAAGGTGGTTATATACTTATATGCATCTGTTTATACTTCTCAATTAATCATTTTCAAACCAAACAGCCCCTAATTTGGCCCTTTACTGATTCACGAACAGATAATAGTTTTGGAGGATACTAAAGAGTACATAGCACATGCACCAGAGGATGAGAACATAGCACAGGACAGGCGCCCTTTTGATCTTTTGGTTTGTCTATTCCACCTTCAATATTAACTAATCCTGCCTCTTTGTAAAAGTGAGTTTTCTTATAAAAATCTTGAAAAATGTAGGTTATTTTGAACCCAAAACTTGAAAGGAAGGGCAACAAGTCGGCATTATTTTTCGAAGGCTGCTTAAGGTGTGTTCACTGGACACCTTTATCAATCTTTAATGTGTCAATAAGGCTTGAAGCGCTTGTGTAACAGACGTTCAAACAAATGGATGGAAATGGTGATGGTTTTTTGCTGGAATGTTTTTGCAGTGTTGATGGATATAGAGCAATCGTGGAAAGGTACCTAGAAGTTGAGGTAACAGGGTTGGATCGAGATGGGAAGCCCATAAAGGTGGATGCTTGTGGGTGGCAGGCTCGCATTTTACAACACGAGTGTGATCATCTAGAGGGTACATTGTATGTTGACAAAATGGTGAAACGAACATTCAGAACCATAGATAACTTGGATTTGCCTCTTGCCAAGGGTTGTCCTAAGCAGGGCGTTCGGTAGCATTGTGGTTTCAAGATGACTTTGTACTAGTTGAGAGTCTTTGGCCAGGATTTTGGTCCCCCGATTGGGACTTTGAAATGTTAAAGAGTTTGGATGTTAAAGATCACAGACGAACTAGACCATATGTGGAGTCTGGAGGTGTCGCCTATTGATGTAGGATTTTTTTTTGTGTTTATTGATGAAAGAATAAAGCACTCAAGTCATGCAATTCATTGAGATTAATATAGCATTCAAAGTTGAAGTCTTCAAGCCTTTATGTTTCGTCCGAGCCTAAATGAATGGAGACGAAGCAAGATTCTGGTGAAGAAATAGTCAGGTTATTTTTTAGCTGTTTTCCGCTCACGCTATTACAACATTTAATAGAACACCACCCCCATTTATTCTCGGTGTCTTTAACTCTTCTCCGTGCCATTATTCCTGAAGCAATATCCTTGTACACACACTCCCCCTGCTGTCCCCACACACTTGGTACTACTACCAACAAATGTTTTCGTCAATTCTAGTGGCATTCTTTCTATCAAAATCCATTCATCACCCTCTCCTAGCTCACAAACCAATACATCCCTGTCATGGGTCCCGCCAACAACTGCAACCTTTCCGTCTCGTGGGACCAATGCAGTAAATTCGAGTGTGTCACCCATTGGCAGACTGTGTTCCTTCCTCGTAGCCATTTCAAAGCTCATTATGCTATATGCACGGGCTAGACCCCGTTTGAATAGACACTCTCTTTTTGGGTCCATACAGCAAGCCTCACGGCGAACTCGACTGGCATGGACCCCATGACTGTCCACTTATTACTTTTAGATCAAACATTTCTAATGTCGGCTCGTATGAGGCAGCGCTGCCACTTGCAGCCTCAGACATCCCACCAGCCACATACAACTTGAACTGGTTAGTACAAGTGTACAACCCTCTATGACTCCCACTGCTGGATTAGTCCTTGCTTTTTGCAGATGTGGAAGGTGATCAAATTGACCAGTAAATGGATTATAAACTGACAACCGCATAGGTCCCCCACCAGCCTACTTAAACACTACTAAACCTTGTTCCTCAATAGTCCACACAGGTCAGTCATACTAGGAACATGTTCCTAATTGACCAAGTGCCATGTTCTCTCAACTGGGTCATGAACAAAACACAATTGCCTGCTGGTGCGACGAGTGGGCAAGGCAATGAGCCATGTCAGGTGATGGTGGCGGTTTTGCCTCGTCTCTCTTCCAGAGTCATGCCAGTGATGGCAGGCCGCCATGGCACGTGCCAAGGAGCATGGAGGGAGGTAAGAAAACACATTGGCTAACACATCAGAAAGAAGATTATCCCACATCTCTGAATTATGGATCAAAACTCGAAAGGGTGCAACAAAGATAAGAATACATGCAGTCATAAACACACACTGCAATAATTGAAAGATCTGAGAAGATTAATGCATAGAGGTGTGTGCCCAGTGATCGAATCTGCAGCACATGGGGACATGTACTAAATACATTACAATTTGTTTTGTTCGTTTGTATATTTTAAGGTTTGGTTCTTAGGAGAGGTAAAAGGCCGTAACAGCACAAAAGCTTCCAAATTTCATTTCTGCAAGTTTTTGTTTGGGGTCTTGTTGGTTCACCTATCGTTACGGTTCTGCTGATTTTTTCTATGGGTACTTAATGTACACCAAACGATAATGATGTGCAAAATGAAGCACACCATACTTACATGACACGACATTGTGGATTCTTTATGAACTTTGTGCTTATTAAAATTGTACTAATCACCTTAGCAGATATTGATAATTCGTATTAGATAGTAGAACTCAAGTATTTAACCTCTTACATTAAGATTACAAGTAACCAAGTCATAGACCAGCTAAGTATGGCATCGTTTCACTTATATTAGCTGCTGATATGTGTGCTGTTTGGCTGCTGTGTGGGTGCATTTTGGCTGCTATTTAGGTGTTTTTGTTGTTGGATGAATGCTAAAAACCTAAAATGGTTTTTACTTTTTAATATGTTTGGTGCTGATTTTTTTTCTAAGATGTTTTAAACTTAGTTTTTAATATGTTTGGAGCTGGTTTTTACAATAGGTGAAGTTAGAGAGACATGTATTCACTTGTGATTAAGGCAGTAAAAAATACCCGTACCCGCAAGGCAGAAAGGACAACAAACAAAGAAGTTTATAAAATTCTTTAATGTATTGTAACTTCATATTCATACCATATAAAGTTTAAACCATTATTTACCCTTTTATGTATTGTAACTTCTAACCATATAAAGCTTCTAATAATAATAAAAAAAATAAAAAATCCTTGATACACATCATGAAATTATCTGTATTACACACAAGCCTAGTTACAAAGAAAAAATATGAAAGAAAATGTAATCCTACTCTTCAAACAAAAGAAAGATGATTTAGATGACAAAAAATATCCATTAATGAGGAAGAAACAACCAACTTGCCAACATCCGGGGGAAAATGGCTCTTCAAGTCTTTTTCCCCGGGTGAACCACCTCGGTTGTTTGTGCCACATTTTAAAGGACATATAACTAGGCCTCTATATTCATGCTTATAAACACATCTAAATTTTGCCCATTGTATCAATGTGGGATAAACTTAACTTACATTTCTTTCATCAAGTTTCATCTTCGAACACCTTGTGTTGTATACACAAAATATTTTTACCTCTTTCAACAAGTTTCTTTTTCTATTGGAATAAAAGATACGCATATAAAAATAACATAAATACACTTACAAATACTTGTAAATAAGCTTTAAGAACATGTTTATATAACATGAAATATCTGTCACATGTAGTAAAGATACAAACTCTTGGTGACAACTTACAGATAACAGCAGAGGCCATGAACTTCGTTGTGCATTGTGTGTTTTATTAGCTTAGAAAAAACACATGAAATAAAAAATCAACTAATCAACTAATCTATATTTTGGCATACCATAAAGCTTAAACGGTAGTTAAACCACTATATCCTACAATATAAACATTTGAGTATGGTACACTTGTTCTGTTTTAGAACAATTTTTCTTAATAAAAAAGTACACAATTTTAGAAAAACATAATCATTTTTTTTTTAATAAAAATTTATCATTAACTAATACATTATTTAAATTGTGTAATACTAATCTCAAGTATGTAGTTGATAATTAAACTGAGACAATTTAACAAAAGAAAATTTTTTGGACTAGACATAGAAAGTACGAGTATGTTTTAACAAAGTTGAATATGAGACGAACTCGAGTCTTGTGTTATAGCTCTACAAATTTACACCCATTGTCTAAACCTCATTGTTTTTTTTAGAGGGAAGAAGTGTGAGAATTCAAGATCATCTATACTATATTATAATGCATTTGGAACTATTTCATAATTAGAAAGTTTTAAAATTTAGATTTTTTTCTTGCTTATTATAAAATTTTTTTAAAATTAATTTGTTAAGAAGCGGTTGGTTGTTCAAACTAAAATTGTTTGACTTAACTATCTCTAATATCTCTACTTATAAAGCATGAAGACAACTAAATGTGTAACCAAATAACGCAAAATATAATCACACGGTACCCGCCGCCGCATTGCCCGGGGTACCATTCTAGTATTATATTATTAATATGAGTTTTGCTAACAAGTGATCACTGGGCACAAATTAGTTTGTAGTTAATAAACACAAAATTTCTTAATTTACCAAAAAAATGCATTAAATGCAAATTAAATAAAGTGATATATTACTACGTTTTGACATAATTTTCTCTTAAATGAATCATAACATACATTTTATAAACACGTTAACACGTGCCCAGTGAGCACATGTTAACAAAACCCTTTTAATATTATGTTCTCGAGTATCACTTTAAAAGGAAAAAAAAAAAAAAAAAAAAGGTTGTGTTCTTGACTATAAAGTAAAAAAAGTAGTGCGATTGAAGAAAAGTAGTGTGATTGAGTTGATTATCTTTACTACTTATAAAGAGTGTGTATCTTTTTTATTAAAACTTCAAACTTAAATTAGTGTAGTTTGACTAAATTACCTTAAATACACTTTAAATTTGACAACTTTTTAAAAATTTAACAATTTTTTTTTTTTTTTTTTTTTTTTTAATTCTAAACTTAATAACTCTTGGAATACACGCTATATCAATTTTATAGCTTTCTTCTAAAATTAGAGTGAAAATCTTTCATTTTTATTTACTTTTGAGAGGCGAGCAGTAAAACGTAGAGGGGTCAAACTAGCTTTACACCTATACTCGGTCGATCAAACTCTCAACCGTCGGACGCAGATCTCCGATCAGATTCCGGTGTATGTCTTCCTTTCATCCATTCATTATATGTTTTTATAGTTTCATTAATCAATAGTTAAGACTACAATTGAATTTATTTATCTTCAATTGATTAATAGCGGTATGTTTGGATTAGCTTATTTCATTTCGGAAAAAGTCAATAAGCTCCGAATTATTTGTTTAAGCCAATAATCTGATGTTTATAAGGTGGGCTTTTCCAAAATAAAAAAAAACTTATAAGCCGAGCTAATTTAAACTCCCCCTAAGGATTGATTATGTTTGGCATTGTGTTTTACAAACAACCATTTATCTGATGTGACATAATTATTGCAGCCCGCTTTGTTACAATAGATTATATATTTCTAGAGTATCAAATAGAGAGTCTCAATGTGCAATGCTAAACACCTATTTTGCGTAAACTACTCTTACTATGGATTTGACTGCGGAGTCTTTATCTAAAAGGTAACACTTGTTGCAGATATCCTTAGCATCTAGTCGACTGGCAATTGTGTAGTGGATCAAAATGGCTAGCACGGCATGTTTTATGATCATTAGCAAAAATGACATTCCTATTTATGAGGCCGAAGTAGGGACTGCGCCTAAGGTATCATAAAACACTTCTCTCGATTTCAACTGTTAGTTACTCTTTGTTGTACTAGAACCGTGTTTCATTTATAGATTTTTAGTCTATTCAACCGTGTTGGACTTGGAACTAGGAAAATTTTTGCATCATCAATTGAATATGTATGTTATTATGCTAAGTAATGGTTCATCGCCTCATAGTTATTTTGATTTCGTTTTATCTTTCATGGCATGCTTTTAACTAAAGTAATCACTATTGTCTTATCTTTTATCAAGAGTAGTTAGACGAGATTACTCCTGTGTAATTGCTCACCATTTCAAGTTTATGCTTGTTCTAATGAATAATAGTATATCAGATAGGTTTGGGTACTATGTACAGAACCCAACAACTTATCATCTTCATGTTTACCTATTTTTATCATATAACAAGTTTCTAAAGCACTCCTATTGCTTACAATCTCGTACCTTGCAATGACATTTTAGAAAGAAGAAGCTGCACATCAGCATCAATTTATTCTCCATGCGGCTTTGGATATTGTTCAGGATCTTGCATGGACAACAAGTGCTATGTAAGACTCATAATCACTCTCACCGACAATCAGAATCCTGGGAAAGTTTCTTTTTATTTATCTGATCTTCCGTGGTTATGTACTTATGGTTTACCTTTTCTGGTTCAAGGTTTTTGAAAGGAATTGACAGGTTCAACGATTTGGTGGTGTCAGTATACGTGACAGCTGGTCATATCCTTCTTTTTCTAATTAACTTTTTTTTTTTTTTGAAAAGCTCTTTTTCTAATTTACTTGTTAGTTAGCCCAACATTGCATTACACGGAGAACACACTACTTACATTTTGGCATGAGTTTTCGGTTTTTTGCAATGCCAGTTAGCTAGTAAAGTTTCGTAGTTGGTATAATCAGTGAATTTGTATCGGCATCTTTTCATTTATTTTCCTTAACTCAAGCTTACATACGCGATTGATGCTGCTTCATGACTCTCGTAATGATGATGGAATCAAGAGCTTTTTCCAGGAGGTCCACGAGCTCTATATAAAGGCAAGTTTTTACTTTAGTGATTGTTTTTGTGATTGTGAGTGCTCTCCTAAGTCCTAATATATGTTCCTAGTTGGCAAACCATTGTTTTAATTTGTTTCACCTTACCAAGTGTTTTAATATTACTTTCAACTTTTTACAGATTCTTCTAAATCCTCTCTACCTGCCAGGATCTCGTGTTACATCTTCACATTTTGATACAAAGGTCCGAGCCCTTGCTAGAAGGTACCTATAAGGCTGTCATCTGAAATCGTAGTGTAAACTTCAATTTCCATCCATTTTATTGTAATCACAACCCTGTGTCAAC
>JARVZY010009693.1:0-25295 GCA_030686995.1 Artemisia argyi
GAAATTATAGTCTGGTCTGGCCTTAGTTCTTCGGCAAGAACTCGGGTTGCTATATCCTAAATTCATAGGAAAGATATTTAGTGCGAGAAAAGAAAAAATTAAAATAAAAGGTCATTTATAAAATTACATAAAAAGAAAACATGAACACATATTTCAACTTTGTCAAACCTTGTCGGTGACTATTCCGGAAAGCAAAGCATTTGCATCAGTCAATAAGACAGCATCAACACGACGTGCTGCCATTCTTTTACACGCATCTGAGACAGTGGTCCCCTCTGGTATTGTGAGGGCCTTTGACAACCTAAGATTCTTGACAGTCCTTTCACCACTAGCCAGCCAAAAATACAGATTCATTAAAAAAAACCATGTAAGAGTAACGTTCATTAAAAACAAAAGAGTAAACAAAGAGATTGAAAGAGCTACATTGAAGACTATATAAGCTAGTGCATGATCCTAATAGTTAAAAAAAGCAAAAGACAAATTTCTCTTGCAGTGGATCCCCCCGATAAACTTAGCTATACCGTGAATATAAATTTCCATCTATTAACCCTGTAGAAGCCCAAACAAATCCAGATACCGCGTAGCTCATTCATTTCTAGATTTTGCTCACTTCCTTGGGAAGTACTTCCTTTTAATAGCACTTATCAATGGAGTACATTTTTCTTTTTGAAATAGCACTTTATCAAATGCTAAAAGGAGTCGTATCTGATACTGCTATAATCATGTGATTTAAGCAATTGAATTCAGATAATGTTTCTATAGTTAGTGAATAGTGATAAGCAACATCGATTAGATAGCCATCGTTTCAAATACAGTGTTGCAAGTTTTAAGGATTTACAGCTCAAACTCAAACATTAAGAGGGTGTTTGTATGTTTATTAGGAATTAGGCGGTCATAGCGATTGGGTCGTGGATGGTTTTCACCCGTTTGAATGGCTTTCAAGGAATTAGGCGGCCTTTAATCAGTTTTAACGAGATGTGTTGTATGAATATGTTTCTACAAATCACTTAAGTGTCAAAAGTTTGTCAAGTAACAAAATTGATGGTTGCTTGCATTACTTAGAAGCGGTATAAAGCAAACTCATTCTGAGATGGCCACGCGTGCATGATCTGAATTCCTAAACGCGTCACTTTGATGAGCACATTTCTAAACCAAAATTGCATGCTCCTAAATATAATTGTAGTTGAAGTAAGAAAATCATAATTCTGTTGTAATGGATCCCCTGAAAAGACAAAAACTTAGTTATATGGTGGAATGGTGAATACAGAAGTTTCCATCTATCTACCCTGTATAAGGCTATAAGCCCAAACAAGTTTTGATATTGTTCCAACAACAATGTGTGAAGTCACCTAAAAACAAATCCAGCTACCGTGTAGCTCATTCATTTCTAGATTTTTCTCACTTCCTGGGCAATTACTTCCTTTAATAACACTTATCAATGGAGTATACTTTCCTTTTCGAACTACCACTTCGCTCTAATCATGTTGACTAAGTTACTGAATTCAGATAATGTTTTTATAGTTGGTGATAAGCAACATTAATTGGATAGGCATGTTTACAAATACAATATAGCAGGTTTTAATTGGTATTAGGAGACCTTGAGTAATCAGTTTTCATGAGATGCGTTGTAGTAAGTGGTGTTTGGATATGTAACAGCAAATATGTATCAAAAACTCGACAAGTAAACTAATATTCCAACTTCACTCCACCCGTCGCTACTCAATTTTATAGCAGTTAGTAACCAAGTAAAGCAAGTTACCTAAAATTAGAATTTTACAACTTGTGGGCCGCTTGACAACTTAAAAACAAGCCGCTGACCTTGAAGACATACATACAAGTCTTACATGTCTTAAACCCCCATTCACATCTACACACATGTAATAACCGTACACGTGTCCTTGGCCCCCCTTCCTTCCAATAAAACCTTCCAAACACAAACACAAACACAAACACACTCTCACTTCCAATCCCTAATCTCTCTTGATCAATCATCCAATCAAAATCAATCCGTCACGACGTCATTTTATCTATTCCTACACTCAACTTCTCTATTCTCTTAATCAGGTATGCTTTGATTGTTTTTTGATTGATTTTAATTATTAAATCCACTGTTTGATTCATATAAATTTAATTCTCGTTATATATAACGACATTCATTAGATAACTTTATTAATTTTATTTTAATTCTGTATTTACTGATTCTAATTTAATCAAATCTGACACTCTAAATTGTTGATTTATTTTTTTGAATTAGAAAATAAGTATTTTTTATTAATGTTTTGCTGTTGATATGCAGAAATTGGTATCATTGACTTTTTGCTTATTCAAGTCAACATACAGAGTGGTGGTCAAAATACTTTATTTTTATATTAAAGGGTGTGATATATTGGAAAAATAGTAAGAGTGAAAATGTCTGCGGTTCAGCATTGTTCGAGAGTCGATACGACTAAGCTAAAAGTGGAGATAGAAACACGGCTAGGTACACAAAAGGCGGAGAAGTATTTCGATCTGCTTACGCGGTTTTTAAGTCTCAAGGTTGGGAAATCGGAATTCGATCAGCAATGTGTGCATTTGATTGGTAGAGAGAATCTGAGATACCATAATGAGCTAATTAAGGCTATTCTGATCAATGCTACTGTTTGCAAGACGCTGCCGTTGGCAAAGCAAGTTATGGGTGATGGTGTGATTGGCATTGACCCGAGAACTGGTTTGCAATCGCTTTGCAGAGATGTGTTTCCTCAGTCGCCGAGGAAAGGACGGAGTCCTAATATTCGTGAACGCAAGTTTAAGGATAGACCGAGTCCTCTTGGAGTTGATGGCAAGAGTCATTTGGTGCCAACAAAGGTTAGTTCGGTTGAAAATAGGAAAGAGGTTGGACAGGATGAGTTGAGCACGGTTACTGACAGAATTGTCACGATTACCGCTCCGTTTGGTGTTAGTGTACACTCGAATAGGAAACCAAAAGTGTTGCAGAATAGTTTGGGCACGGTTTCATTGGAGGAGAGATTGAAGGAGAAGTTGAAGACGGTGGGATTGGATATCTCTATGGATTGTGTAAACTTATTGAATAACGGACTCGCTTCTTATTTGACAAGGGTTATAGAACCAAGTTTGGAGTTAGGCCGGTCACGGTCTTTACGCCAGCCAGGAACAAGGTTCACTACATCGATATTGGATTTCTTGCTGGCAACCGAGACAAAGATTGGCCTACAAAACTCGAGAAGATTTGTTTTGGAAAAGATACTAATGCAAAAAGAGGAAGGACAAAAGTTATGGAGTAAAAGCTAAAAGCAAGAAGGTTGTATCTACATCTCAGATCTGATTATTCGGAACAGGGCTGCTGTCCAATGACAGTATAGTTTTATGCAAACGTTGTAAGATTTCTGGCCACTTACAAATATTCTAGCGGCCTTTTTCAATTATTATCTATAGCTTTTTTGAATTTCTCTGCTACCTGTTTTGTTTGTATTATTAGTTAACAAGCTGTTAGGAGCATAAATATAATGGGAAGACGCATTATACTTTAACAGAGGAAATACATAATCATGCAGAGCCATTAAGCTTTTCCTGCAAACTCTTATATATAAACGAATCCATCCCCTTAGTATATTGAAAACTCATAAACTAAATGCAAGTATCATCGTGAAAAAAATAAATAAATAAATAAATAAAAATAATCTTGATTCAAATAGTAAGGAACGGCAACCTAAATTTTAAGCTTATATATGTTTTAGGGGAGGTATGTTTAAGCTTATATATGTGGCTTATGAGCTTATTTGTTTTTTCGCCTTATATATCATAAGCCTCAATTTTCCAGCTTAGCTTATATGGAGACTTTATATAATAAACTTATATAAACCCGCGAGTCTCCAAATAAGCCGGAAAATTGGGGCTTATGAAATATAAGCCGAAAAACAAATAAGCTCATAAAGCTTAAACAAACACACCCTTATTACAAGGATAGAGAAGTATTATTCAACTATGTAAGGATAAAAAACATAACATACTCCTAAAAAAAGGATGATTGGACTTACGAAGAAGGGGGTTTAGAGGGATGGCCGTTGGTTCCATTTTCCGATTGACTCGATACTGATTTTCTAATACTACTATTACTTCTCCTGCTGCTCATTGAATTGGTCCTTCTTGGTGGCAATTGCCCACTCATCTTTTTTATTTAAGATTTCAGAAATGAGGAAGGAGGGGGGGTATTGGCTTTTCAAGGGCCCTAAACCCACCCACCCTTTTTCTTCTTCTTGTTTTGTGTTCTGGTTGGGTGTTGGGGGTGTTTACGGCTGATCTAAAAGACAAATATATTTGATTGACTTGGGATATTTTTTTAATGAAAAACACCTCGACCAACCGAATCTTCCAAACATTCATTTTTTACTTTACTACCAAGTTTTTTTTCTTTTTTTTTTAAACAAAATTACCAATCAAGACTAAAAACATACCTCTTTTACCAAAACAAATTTATTTTTTACATATTACCAAAATTAACCCATGGCATAAAAGAATCAGTGTTGTCAAAGGCGAGCGCCTTGTGCGCCTAGGCGACGGCGTGGCGGACCCACATCGCCCAAAATCCTAGGCTCAGGCTCACAAACATTTAAAGCGACGACTTGGGCTTAAGAGTATGATTAAATGGGTGGGTTTTAGTCGGAATCATGTTATAAACATGATACAAGGATCGAATCATACCCAGAAACACGTTTGGTTTGATTTTGGAAATTAGGGTTCATGGTACGATTTGGGATTTTTTGATTTAGAGTGTTTTAATCCAATTAAGTTAGTGGAATAGTGTTAGAATGCAGTGTGAATCTTATTGCAACCCTAGAATCTAACTAGAAACACAAAATGAATCAAAATCAAAGTTTATTGCAACCTTGCGCTTTTTTTTTTCGGGCCGCACTTTTTATGCTCCTCTCGCCTAGCGAGATTTTGGGTCTTTGCGCCTTGCAATCGCATTCGCTTTTGACAACTATGAAAAGAATTACATTTACTAAGTACTAAATACTTTTTATTTATTTATTTATTTTATTTTCTAACTTGTGCCCTAGGGGCACATGTTAAAGAGGGTCCTACAACTCGCTCTGAATAAATGGTTGTGGCCTCATGCTCGAGGATAATGGGGGATGTTTGCCATTTAGAGGGTGACACCCATTGGGACCCTCCTTAACATGTGCCTCTTGGCACAAGTTAGAATAACCTAGGTTGCGTTTAGTAATGGAAAAGTTTTCTTAGCTTTCATTTTTCAGTTTTCTTGAGAATGGGAGAGCTCTTCTTTCTCTAGGGAACGCTTGAAAACATGTTTAGATGGGGTTTTCTAAAATGAGAAACTTATGGAGAACTCATAAAAGGAGTTTTCTAAAACTTAGTGATAAACTTCGAAAATAGGCTTTCCATCTTTCCAAGAAAACTTTTGGAAAAAACCCAATTTGAATGCATTTTCTATTTTCTTAGGTTTTCTAGGAAAATCTTTATAGAAAAAAGAAGAGTTTTCCATTACTAAAAACATAACATACTCCTAAAAATTACATATACTACATGTTGTTTTAATCACAAAAAAAATAAAAAATAAATAAATAAATAAATAAAATAAAATAAAAAGTATGTAAGGTATAAAAAATAACTTAAAAAATGATTTCACTTTACGAAGAAGGGGGTTTAGAGGGATGAGTAGATGACCGTTGGTTCCATTTTTCGATTGAGTCGATAAAGATTTTCTAATACTTGAATTACTTCTGCTCATTGAATTGGTCCTTCTTGGTGGTAATTTCCCACTCATCTTTTTTATATTTAATTGGTGAAATGATGGTTTTGTAAGATATCTGGGAGTTGAAGAGAGGAGGGGGTATTGGCTTTTCAAGGGCCCTAAACCCACCCACCCTTTTTCTTCTTGTTTTGCGTTTTGAGAAGTTGTTGCGGCTGATTCTCTTTTGATCTAAAAGACAAATATTTGACTTTTGGATATTTTAATCAAAAACACCTCGACCAACCAAATCTTCCCTTCCAGACATTAAGGGGGTGTTTTGTTAGAGTTTGTGGATAAATATTAATATGTATATGACTAGAATCGAACTCGAGACCACGAGATTGCACACTTTACGTATGAGAATTAAAGTATAATAATTTAATATAAAAAGTTATATTTAATTATTAATTACACAAAACAAATAAAGAATGTTAGTAATTGGTGAAAATTGACTAACATACAAAGATAAGGACCATGGATAAAAAATGAAGAACCCTAAACTTGTTCCCTAAGTTTTGTATCCTATAAAAATAAGGTCAATGGTTTATTTTGATAGCATCTCTTGTACACGTTAGTATCTATTAACTAAACAATTGTTTACTTGCTTTTCTCCTTCACTTTGTCGAACATGATCACAGAATACATGAATGATTATATCTTATGCATGTGCATGGGTATATATTATTGTTTTCTCCTATTTTGTTTCTTGTGATCGATTACTACAAATAACACAAATGGGTTTGGTGTTTTCTTTTCTTTTAGTCGATTAATTTGTTTTTATTAAAACAAATATTGTTTTGTGTATATTTTAACTAGCATTAACTTTAATTCGTTAATAGTACGTGTGTACAAGAACGTGGTGTAAACACACTATTGTTTACATCTTGGATCGATTAACAAAACGGTAAGGGGTTAATCAATAGATCCCTAATTCATATAAACCCTAGTTAGGGTTAATCACATGTTCAAGATTTAATTGAAGTGCTAAAAGGTACGTTCCGATTTATGTTTTAGTTAATTTTTGTATGTGTTATTCTTGATCCTAACTTCCGCTATATGTGTACTTTGATTGTATAATTCTAACAGTGGCATCACGAGCCATGGATAACACGTAATTGATTACTAAAACTTAATAAAAATCGGATCTTTAAGTGTTTTAGATACATGTTTTGATCTAGGGTTTTTTTTTTTTTCCTTTTAAAATTTTTTTTTGAAAAATTCGAAACCCTAACCCTAATTTTTTTTTTGGGGGGGGGGGGTCGATTTTCCATGAAACCCTAATTAGGGTTTTGTGGTTTTCTTGGATTATGTGTAATCACTAGAAACCCTAGGTCATTAACCGGTTAAGTGAACGTATCTTGTGACCTATGTGCTAATTGTTAGGTTTTATCCGTGACGAAACATGCATGTTAGTCATGGATCTTGTTGTTTTTTTTTATTTATTTATCACATGTTTTAGATAGATCTAAAATTGGGGAAGACTCCAATATATATTAAAATCAATTTATATGCTATGTGGTGTGTATGTTAGCTTTGGCCTACGCAATTGATTCGTTAATGTATGTGACTCTCTTCCATTAAGAGGAGAAGGCCTTGGTTGATTACATGCATGATTATACCTAGACTTGATTTTATTAGGATCTTTTCTAATAAGGATTGCATGTGGCTAATTGTTTCACTTTATTATTATTAGTTGTTTGTTTTTCTTTGATTACTTGTTTTATTGTTATTGTTTGACACGTTTGTAAGCAATAAAAGGGTAATTTTTCATAAAGAAAATAATACGGACTAATAACGGTGAAACAAAAGTGATAAAGTAAGAATCTTGCAAGGTCTTATGTGCCGCTAGTGGTCCGATTCGCACGGTAATCAGCTCCCAGGCGAGACTAGCAAGATTCATACTTTGTTACATGTTTTGAGATTGAATCCATAAACTTTTGCTTGATTGATGTTTTGTACAACATGCTTTTAAAAGTAACTCTTTTAAGACAAATTCATAATCGTGATATGAAGGCTTAGAAAAGAGCCTTAGAGTCTGCCTTGGTTATCACACTCTTGAATACGTCTTAAACGAATTTCTTTTTAAAATCATTCTTGTAGAAAGTCATCTTAAGGTATTTTACCTCAAGTAAAACTTTTTGTGTTAATCTTATTAATTGGTTATAAAAAGGTTTTGAAAACTTATGCTATAAGGATGTGTGCATGCATCTTTATACATATTTTGATAGTCACATCAAAATTGAATACCCTTAAAATTTAAGTTACATGCCATCTAACTATAAGAAACACTTGAAGTTATTATTTAGTAAACGTGAGACGCATGCTAAATTTTAATGACAAGGTAAATTTCCGAGTGTGCGTGAGACCACACATGGAGAATTTGCAGTTTCTAAGTTAGAAGACTTAATTAAGTTGATGCGTGAGACCTAGAGCTTAAGGCATGAGATGGGATGAAACATGCTTACATGACAAATTGATGAATCAATTTGATGTAAATCCCATAATGATCTAGGAATTAGAAAATTGTTTGCCAATTATTGTTCGACAGATTACCATCTTTTATACTTTCACCACTAGCAGATCAACTGATGTGGTGGAATCTATGTAAAGTTGGATCCTAGATTTTCAAGAAAATTAGATGGTTATATGAATATATCCTTGGGTATTATATTTTCTTGGAAATATGAATTATCGAAAATACTAAAAAATTGAATTTTGTAAATTCTTTTAAATGTTTTAATGCAACATTAAACGGTAAACATAAGTTATTCTTTTATCATTGATCTACACCCATATGGGTTTTTGGTTAGAGTCAATTTTACTAAAAGAATAAACCAAGTCTTCTTTCCATTAGGAGAAGTGTGAGACTTAATCCTATTCCTTTTCATGAATGAGAAAGGTATAATAGGAAAGTTAGAATAGTCTATGTTCTAATAAATAACTCGAAGCAAATGTTAATAGTTATGATAATTTGCACTTTATGAGTTATTTAATAAGAAGCTAGACTTGTTACTGCAAAATGGTAAAAGACAAATTAGATTATTTTATCTAGTTGTTTTGCTTTGACCATTTAAAGGTACTACATTCAATTGTTGGAATGGTAGACCTAATTAAGGAAGAAATTGTATGCTCAATTTTTCAAGTTAATAGTTTGGAATGTGATGAATCACATTTATGTAGAAGAATATATTCTTTTAGTACCTAATTAATTGTTACGAATGGGTTTTCTAAAAGATGTAGGAAAGTGAATAGCACACTTTTTCTTTTCACTGGATTAATAAACATTTACAATGTTGTCGAATTCAGTGGGAGTATTATGTGTGTATTACTGAATAAGGAATCATAGTAATGATCTCTAATTCAGTAGGAGTCACAATGATTGTTATCTTGGTAAGACTCTACTTTATCTTTGAACATCTCAAGATAAATACTTTCCAAAATATAGACACTAATATTTTCAAGGATAGTCATGTGCGTTTCCTTGATTGATTGAGTAAACTCTATATCTACTAGTTATACTAATGATACAAATCATATTGTTCACATTAACAAACGCGTGCGTGTTGTTCATATGGTACATGATGTTGTTCCATGCACAAGTGAGAGAAATCTACTTTGTGTGCAAGGTACAACACATAAGAATATGATTTAACGGATTCTCTTAACTGCAAAGTAAGAGACTATAGTTCTAATATGATTTATATAAATCTAATCTAAGAAACACTTGGTGTTGAAATTTAGTAAATGTGAGACGCAGGCTAAATATTAACAACAATGTGAATTTCCATGTATGCGTGAGACCAACATGGATAATTTACGGTTTCTATATTAGACATATATTAGAACATGTGTCAATAACAATACTATTTCAACTTTAACATTTATGTATTATTAGAATGACATAAATGCATGAAGTAATATGATACTACTTCAATAATTATGTATTCTTTGAATGACATAAATAAACATGAAGTAGTGTGTTAACTTGAAAATATTATTGAAACCAAATGATGGTGTTCATGATTACTTTAATTATACATGTTTATACATTGTTGTATAGTTATAAACATGAAGTCTTTTAAGTAATACAAGACTTATAATAAAGTAAGACGTTAGCTTGTTTATGGTCTTTTAATTAAGACATATACAAGAAGTCATTGAGATGATCAATGATTAATAACGGATAGTGGGAATATAACACGTTCATGTTTTGAAAAGACATGAACATGAAGTGACTTGGTTAAAAGTACTTGTGTTATATAAAGAGCATGCAATTGGTTTGAAAATACTATTATATCATTAAGTTGACTTAGTTGGTAAATAGGTATACCAAAAGGAATATGGTTATCTTATATTGTTAGATCTTATTACAATATTAATTCTAATTGAAACACCATATTTTATGGTATGTTCAGTTAGGGAAATCAAACTCTTGTTAAATTGTTTGATTAAAGATAACTATGACTTTTTTTCTTCCAAAAGTTATCAAGGTTAGAAAATTGAGTATGTAATGAATATACTAAATTTGACTCCTAGAAGATTAATAAGACATTATGAAATGTGATGAATCACATCAAGTCTTAAATTGGAGTTTTGAATTTGTTAAGCTACTTATGGGTAGGTCATTAACAAACGAATGTCAGGAACTGTCAATGTGTATTAATAATGTCCTAAAAGAGAACGTTGGATTGTTGCTCTAATTGCTAAGTATTTTAATCTATATAATACTAAAGGCAAGTAGGAGTATTTTATCTTGAAAAGATAGAATTACAAGATACATAATCTTCTAAAATCACACTAGTGAAAATCAAGATGAGGCAAAACATGTAAATGATAAACCTCAAGATGATGGAATTAACATTCATAGATCCACTTGGATATCTCAGGTATTTAATTAATATGCTGATGATTATATGAAGTAGTATTACCAAATAATGAATTGGGTAAAATACTCATACTATGAATGTTGTAGATGCTGTTCATAAAGATATTCAAATTTAAAATTTGGTTTATCTTAATTATTAATGGTTAGAGAATGAAGATGAGTTTATTCAAAGATAATATAACCCTAGTGGTTTAAATCTTTGTGTAATAATCATATGGACAAAAATGTATACATATCTTAATGTATGTCTTATGACAAAATTATTAATCATACTTAAGCAATTAACTATGATTGAATACTCTTTCTTAAGCACATTAGAGATACAAAGATGGTTATTGTCATATTTATATGAATATGAAATTTGACAATGGAATATCAAAAACTCTTTCTTGAATAATTACTTGAGCGAGGACGATAAGTAATCAAAAGGAGTTTATGAATTCATGAAAATCTTTGAAAGTATACAAAGTGCAATAATCCATGAATGGATAAATGCATGCATCTAAGAGATTAATCTTATGTTTAATTATTATATCCATGTATTGATTTATAATTGAAATAAGATAATTTCTAGGTATTCCTGAAAGCTAGTGGGAGTATTATGTTTGATTTACTAAATCATATAAGTTATAGAGTAACATTCCATATAAGTAAATGTTAGACTTAGTTTGGAATGAAACTTTATTTGAAAGATTTAGAAAATAAAACATAAAACCTTGGAACAAAAGTTTATTATTAAATAAACATGTGCGGTAAATAAATTCTAATAGAACATAATATATCATTTAGAAAATGGATATATATTATGAAAAGATAGAACATGGATATAAATCTAAGTATGACTGAAGGATTTTCATGTGCATCATATTATTGTTACATCATGCTTAAGTGCTTAATGATTTGACAATATTTGATATCCAATTAAAAGTTATTATATAATTTGTGTAATAGATATTCTAATGAAAAATGTTTGAAATTAGAATAATGATCCTCAACTTGGAATAGCTCCTAAAAATTACACAATGGATATTAAGTTTACGGAAATTTTAAAAGAGCATATTGTGTTTAATATACAATGATGCTGGTTTAATTGAGATGACACTCAATAACTAGTCATGGAAGGATTTCATCCTTATGAATAGCCATGAGAACTAGTTGTGCTTAACTAAGAGCATAGTTGCATTATACATTAAAGAATTAGAAACTTGAAACTTTAAAATGTTTGAAAGTTTGATTATCATAAATTGGTGATTGAGGATATCACACTATTTTACGAAAAATTATGTAAATATATCAAGATAGTTGGATATACACATACAAGAATTTTAATTATTGAATTCTTGAAAGAAGTATTCTCAAAATTCGGATAGATCATAGTTAGATGAAATAATGCCTTGTCAACAAGTATGATTGTCATTACTTGAGGCATAATTGTCTTCAAGTTATTGCTTGAGACAAGATTCATTAACTAGAATTATCACGCATTGATCTATTTTGGTATTTGGATAAAGGACATTAAGCAATTATTATTTATAATGAATTAAAGTATTTAGTACGTTTGTTTTCATTAATAATATATTGTGTCCTATATTTGTATGTTTAAAATCCGTGAATAACTAATATTATTCTAAATTGTCCATTGTCGATTAATGATATGGGAATATCATTAAACTAAGACAAATCTGAGTATTGGTTAAGAATATACTTGAAAGTATATTGATGCGTTGACATACCAATTTCACATGATATTCGATGAATTGAATATAGGACTTATCCCAACTACATGATTTTACTTTATGGATCTTGTCAGTAAGTAAATCATGAATTTGTTATCCTCAGACTTGAGATACCAGATAAGAGTCATGGATGTAGTGCATTTTTGTGAAGCAATCTACCGCTCACCGTAACAGGGAGTTATAAGGGTTGTTTTCAGAAGTGTTGCAAAGTCCATGGGTTATTCTTGTAGTCAAGAAAGAATTTGTTCCTTCAAATTTGTTTTGAAGATTAATACTGCTGGGCCCTCTCGTAGGCTTGACAAGATGGTTGCGTGCGCACGCCCAAAGTCTATCTGGAATACGTTCAGATGTTTTGGTAATCTTGCTCAATTATAAACAACGAGAAACAGAATTGTTAATTAAAGAATGACTAAGATCCACATCTTTATTAACGTAGTATTAGAAACAAAAGGATAATAATAATGATGAATCATTAAAGGTTTTTCCAGGAGACCTCCCTCGAGTTGGTCTAGGGGCATTGGAGTATTGCTAGACGCTAATCAATGTCATTATACTATTAATAGATATCCAAGTGGGAGCTGTTAGAGTTTGTGGATAAATATTAATATGTATATGACTAGAATCGAACTCGAGACCACGGGATTGCACACTTTACGTATGAGAATTAAAGTATAATAATTTAATATAAAAAGTTATATTTAATTATTAATTACACAAAACAAATAAAGAATGTTAGTAATTGTTGAAAATTGACTAACATACAAAGATAAGGACCATGGATAAAAAATGAAGAACCCTAAACTTGTTCCCTAAGTTTTGTATCCTATAAAAGTAAGGTCAATGGTTTATTTTGATAGCATCTCTTGTACACGTTAGTATCTATTAACTAAACAATTGTTTACTTGCTTTTCTCCTTCACTTTGTCGAACATGATCACAGAATACATGAATGATTATATCTTATGCATGTGCATGGGTATATATTATTGTTTTCTCCTATTTTGTTTCTTGTGATCGATTACTACAAATAACACAAATGGGTTTGGTGTTTTCTTTTCTTTTAGTCGATTAATTTGTTTTTATTAAAACAAATATTGTTTTGTGTATATTTTAACTAGCATTAACTTTAATTCGTTAATAGTACGTGTGTACAAGAACGTGGTGTAAACACACTATTGTTTACATCTTGGATCGATTAACAAAACGGTAAGGGGTTAATCAATAGATCCCTAATTCATATAAACCCTAGTTAGGGTTCATCACATGTTCAAGATTTAATTGAAGTGCTAAAAGGTACGTTCCGATTTATGTTTTAGTTAATTTTTGTATGTGTTATTCTTGATCCTAGCTTCCGCTATATGTGTACTTTGATTGTATAATTCTAACATGTTTGTTTAAGCTTATATGTGTTTCGGCTTTATGTTTTATAAGCTCAAATTTTCTAGCTTATTTTAAGACTTGTCGGCTTATATAAGTTTATTATAGTATAATAATATTATATAAGTCTCAAAATAAGGCGGAAAATTGAGGCTTATAAATATAAGCCGAAATCAAAAGCTCATAAGCCCACATATAAGCTTAAACAAACACCCCCTAATTTTTTACTTTACAATGGATTTTTTTAACCAAATTACCAATCATGACTAAAAACATACCTCTGTTACCAAACACAACTTATTTTCTACTCCCTCCGTTTCAAAAGAGTGTGAACAAATTAAAGGAAGTAAATACCCTGTATAAGGCTATAAGCCCAAACAAGTTTTGATATTGTTCCAAAAACAATGTGTGAAGTCACCTAAACACAAATCCGCTACCGCGTAGCTCATTCATTTCTAGATTTTTCTAACTTCCGGGGCAATTACTTACTTTAATAATACTTATCAATGGAGTATAATTTCCTTTTCTAAATAGCACTTGTCAAATGCTGAAAGGAGTCATATTTGATATAGCTCTAATCATGTTAACTAAGTTACTGAATTCAGATAATGTTTTTATAGTTGGTGATAAGCAACATTAATTGGATAGCGATGTTAAAAATACAATATAGCAGGTTTTAATTGGTATTAGGAGACCTTGAGTAACCAGTTTTCATGAGATGTGTTGTAGTAAGTGGTGTTTGGATATGTAACAGCAAATCACTTATGTATCAAAAACTCGTCAACTAAGTTAATATTCCAACTTCACTCCACCCGTCGCTACTCAATTTTATCGCAATTTGTAACCAAGTAAAGCAAGTTACCTAAAATTAGAATTGTACAACTTGTGGGCAGCTTGACAACTTAAACATAAGCCGTTGACCTTGAAGACATACATACAAGAACAACATGTCTTAAACCCCCCCCCCCCCCCATTCACATCTACACACATGTAATAACCGTACATGTGTCCTTGGCCCCCCTTCCTTCCAATAAAACCTTCCAAACACAAACACACTCTTACTTCCAATCCTTAATCTCTGTCGATCAATCATCCAATCAAAATCAATCCGTCACGACGTCATTTTATCTATTCCAACACTCAACTTCTCTATTCTCTTAATCAGGTATGCTTTGATTGTTTTTTGATTGATTTTAATTATTAAATCCACTGTTTGATTCAAATAAATTTAATTCTCGTTATATATAACGACATTCATTAGTTAACTTTATTAATTTTATTTTAATTGTGTATTTACTAATTCTAATTTAACCAAATCTGACACTCTAAATTGTTGATTTATTTTTTTGAAGTAGAAAATAAGTATTTTTTTTTATTAAAATTTTGCTGTTGATATGCAGATATTAGTATCGTTGACTTTTTCCTTATTCAAGTCAACGTACAGAGTGGTGGTCAAAATACTTTATTTTTATATTAAACGGTGTGATATATTGGAAAAATAATAAGAGTGAAAATGTATGCGGTTCAGCATTGTTCGGGAGTCGATACGATTGCGCTAAAAGTGGAGATGGAAAGACGGCTAGGTACACAAAAGGCGGAGAAGTATTTTGATCTGCTTACGCGGTTTTTAAGTCTCCGGGTTGGGAAATCGGAATTTGATCAGCATTGTGTGCATTTGATTGGTAGAGAGAATCTGAGATACCATAATGAGCTAATTAAGGCTATTCTGATCAATGCTACTGTTTGCAAGACGCCGCCGTTGGCAAAGCAAGCTATGGGTGATGGTGTGATTGGCATTGACCCGAGAAATGGTTTGCAGTCGCTTTGCAGAGATGTGTTTCCTCAGTCGCCGAGGAAAGGACGGAGTCCTAATATTCGTGAACGCAAGTTTAAGGATAGACCGAGTCCTCTTGGAGTTGATGGCAAAAGTCAATTGGTGCCAACGAAGGTTAGTTCGGTTGAAAATAGGAAAGAGGTTGAACAGGATGGGCTGAGCGCGGTTACTGATAGAAGAGTCACGATTACCGCTCCATTTGGTGTTTGTGTACACTCGAATATGAAACCAAAAGTGTTGCAGAATGCTTTGGGTATGGTTTCGTTGGAGGAGAGATTGAAGGAGAAGTTGAAAAGGGTGGGATTGGATATCTCTATGGATTGTGTAAACTTATTGAATAACGGACTCTCTTCTTATTTGACGAGGGTTATAGAACCAAGTTTGGAGTTAGCCCGGTCACGGTCTTTACGCCAGCCAGGAACAAGGTTCACTACATCGATATTGGATTTCTGGCTGGCAAAAGAGACAAATCCGAAGATTCTAGGAAAAGATTGGCCTACAAAACTCGAGAAGATGTGTTTTGGAAAAGATAGTAATGCAAAAAGAGGAAGTACAAAAGTTATGGAGTAAAAGCAAATTCGGGACACTGTCCAATGACAGTATAGTTTTATGCAAACGTTGTAAGATTTCTGGCCACTTACAAATATTCTAGCGGCCTTTTTCAATTATTATCTATAGCTTTTTTGAATTTCTCTGCTACTTGTGATCTGTCGATGAACCTAGTAATTTTTAGTTGAGCAAGTTATGAATATTATAGTCATTTTGCTAGCTCATTTCTGTTCATGAAATGATACTTTTGGTCGATGACTTAAGTTAGTCAACCCTTTTGTTTGTATTATTAGTTAACAAGTTGTTAGGAGCATAAATATAATGGAAGATGCATTATACTTTAGGAGAGGAAATACATAATCATGCATAGCGATTAAGGGGAGAAAAAATTCTCTTGTTTTCTATCTCTAGTTTTGTAAAAATTTAGAAAGGAAATTTATCTGCACAAAACACTTAGAAAATATAGAAAACGCGTTTAGTTGATATTTGTATTTTCTATTTTGAAGAATGGGAGGGAGGGTTGCAGGTTACAAAGGAAAACAAAGATAATTTCTTTTGTAATTTCCTTGTTAAGTTAAGAAATAGGGGATTTTGTGTTTTGCAAAACATTTTGTTGGAAAACGCTTATTTGAACATCATCTGTGTTTTCCTTGTTTTCCACAAAACATATTGTGGAAAATAAAGGTGTATTCCCCCAACTAAACGCACCCTAAGCTTCTCTTGCAAACTCTTATATATAAATTAATCCATCCCCTAAGTATATTGAAGAAACTCATAAACTAAATGCAAGTATCATCGAGACAAAAAAATCTTGATTCAAATAGTAACGAACGGCAACCTAAATTTTGAAATAAAACCATCTTAAATAACCAAAAAGTAAAGAATCAACAACGATACCCATTCTCACTACAGAAGGGTATGGGGTGGTAGAATGTAGAACACCGAGAGTAGGGAGGCCGGCAAGTGTGTGTTCGGGTGAATGTGCTCAAATATGACATGTCTTAGAGGGTGTTTGTTTAAGCTTATATATGTGGCTTATGAGCTTATTTGATTTCGGCTTATATATCATAAGCTCCAATTTTCCGGCTAACTTGGAGACTTTATATAATAAACTTATATAAGCCCACGAGTCTCCAAATAAGCTGGAAAATTGAGGCATATGATACATAAGCCGAAAAAACAAAAAAACTCATAAGCCACATATAAGCTTAAACAAACACACCCTTATTATATTATTTGAATGTGTAAAATTACAAGGATAGAGAATTACTCAACTATGTAAGCATACCAAGGATAAGGACAGACACGGTCTTAAAAAACATAACATACTCCTAAAAATTACATATACTACATATTGCCATATTGGTAAAAAAAAAAAAAAAAAAAAAAAAAAAAAAAAAAAAAAAAATCTGTTGTAGTTGACCCCCCGAAAAATTTGTTATATGGTAAAATAGTGAATACAGAAGTTTCCATCTATCTACCCTGTATAAGCCCAAACAAGTTTTGATATTGTTCCAACAACAATGTGTGAAGTCACCTAAAAACAAATCCAGCTACCGTGTAGCTCATTCATTTCTAGATTTTTCTCACTTCCAGGGCAATTACTTCCTTTAATAACACTTATCAATGGAGTATACTTTCCTTTTCGAACAAGCACTTGTCAAATGCTGAAAGGAGTCATATCTGATATCGCTCTAATGATGTCAATTAAGTTACTGAATTCAGATAATGTTTTTATAGTTGGTGATAAGCAATATTAAATGGATAGGCATGTTCAAATACAATATAGCAGGTTTTAATCGGTATTAGGAAACCTTGAGTAATCAGTTTTCATGAGATGCGTTGTAGTAAGTGGTGTTTGGATATGTAACAGCAAATATGTATCAAAAACTCGTTAAGTAAACTAATATTCCAACTTCACTCCACCCGTCGCTACACAATTTTATCGCAGTTAGTAACCAACTAAGTAAAGCAAGATACCTAAAATTAGAATTGTACAACTTGTGGGCCGCTTGACAACTTAAACACAAGCCGCTGACCTTGAAGACATACATACAAGTACTACATGTCTTAAACCCCCATTCACATCTACACACATGTAGTAACCGTACACGTGTCCTTGGCCCCCCTTCCTTCCAATAAAACCTTCCAAACACAAACACACTCACACTCTCACTTCCAATCCCTAATCTCTCTCGATCAATCATCCAATCAAAATCAATCCATCACGACGTCGTTTTATCTATTCCAACACTCAACTTCTCTATTCTCTTAATCAGGTATGCTTTGATTGTTTTTTGATTGATTTTAATTATTAAATCCACTGTTTGATCCATATAAATTTAATTCTAACGACATTCATTAGTTAACTTTATTAATTTTATTTTAATTATGTATTTACTGATTCTAATTTAACCAAATCCGACACTCTAAATTGTTGATTTATATTTTTGAAGTAGAAAATAAGTATTTTTTATTAATTTTTTGCTGTTGATATGCAGATATTAGTATCGTTGACTTTTTGCTTATTCAAGTCAACATAGAGTGGTGGTCAAAATACTTTATTTTTATATTAAACGGTATGATATATTGGAAAAATAATAAGAGTGAAAATGTCTGCGATTCAGCATTGTTCGAGAGTCGATACGATTGAGCTAAAAGTGGAGATGGAAAGACGGCTAGGTACACAAAAGGTGGAGAAGTATTTTGATCTGCTTACGCGGTTTTTAAGTCTCGGGGTTGGGAAATCAGAATTTGATCAGCATTGTGTGAATTTGATTGGTAGAGAGAATCTGAGGTACCATAATGAGCTAATTAAGGCTATTCTGAGAAATGCTGTTGTTTGCAAGACGCCGCCGTTGGCAAAGCAAGTTATGGGTGATGGTGTGAATGGTGTTGACCCGAGAAATGGTTTGCAGTCCCTTTGCAGAGATGTGTTTCCTCAGTCTCCGAGGAAAGGACGGAGTCCTAATATTCGTGAACGCAAGTTTAAGGATAGACCGAGTCCTCTTGGAGTTGATGGCAAAAGTCATTTGGTGCCAACGAAGGTTATTTCGGTTAAAAATAGAAAAGAGCTTGAACACGGTTACTGAAAGAATTGTCACGATTACCGCTCCGTTTGGTGTTAGTGTACACTCGACTAGGAAACCAAAAGTGTTGCAGAATAGTTTGGGCACGGTTTCATTGGAGGAGAGATTGAAGGAGAAGTTGAAGACGGTGGGATTGGATATCTCTATGGATTGTGTAAACTAATTGAATAACGGACTCGCTTCTTATTTGACAAGGGTTACAGAACCAAGTTTGGAGTTAGCCCGGTCACGGTCTTTACGCCAGCCAGGAACAAGGTTCACTACATCGATATTGGATTTCTTGCTGGCAACCGAGACAAATCCGAAGATTCTAGAAAAAGATTGGCCTACAAAACTCGAGAAGATTTGTTTTGGAAAAGATACTAATGCAAAAAGAGGAAGGACAAAAGTTATGGAGTAAAAGCTAAAAGCAAGAAAGTTGTATCTACATCTCAGATTTGATTGTTTGGGACAGGGCTGTTGTCCAATGTCAGTATAGTTTTATGCAAACGTTGTAAGATTTCTGGCCACTTACAAATATTCTAGCGGCCTTTTTCAATTATTATCTATAGCTTTTTTTGAATTTCTCTGCTACCTGTGATAAACTTTGTAATTTTTAGTTGGTCGATGACTTAAGTTAGTCAACCCTTTTGTTTGTATTATTAGTTAACAAGCTGTTAGGAGCATAAATATAATGAGAAGATGCATTATACTTTAACAGAGGAAATACATAATCATGCATAGCCATTAAGTTTTTCTTGCAAACTCTTATATATAAATGAATCCATCCCCCAAGTAATATATTGAAAACAAAGCATCAACAACCATATCCAATCTCGCCGGAGCGGCGTATGGAGAGGTAAAACATAGACAGAACAACTATTTAAGCATATAAACGCATAAAAGAATTACATTTACTAATTACTAAATACTTTTTTCTTTTTATTTATTTATTTATTTTATTTTCTAACTTGTGCCCTAGGGGCACATGTTAAAGAGGGTCCTACAGCTCGCTCTGAATAAGTGGTTGTGGGCTTGATGCTCGAGGATAATGGGGGTTGTTTGCCATTTAGAGGGTGACACCTAGTGGGACCCTCCTTAACATGTGCCACTTGGCACAAGTTAGAATAACCTAGGTTGCGTTTAGTAATGGAAAAGTTTTCTTAGCTTTCATTTTTCAGTTTTCTTGAGAATGGGAGAGCTATTCTTTCTCTAGGGAACGCTTGAAAATGTGTTTAGACGGGGTTTTCTAAAATTGGAAACTTATGGAGAACTCATAAAAGGAGTTTTCTAAAACTTAGTTATAAACTTAGAAAACAGGCTTTCCATCTTTCCAAGAAAACTCTTGGAAAAAACCCAATTTGAATGCGTTTTCTATTTTCTTAAGTTTTCTAGGAAAATCTTTATAGAAAAGAGAGGAGTTTCCCATTACTAAAAACATAACATACTCCTAAAAATTACATATATTACATATTGTTTTAATTACACAAAAAAAAAAAAAAAAAAAAAAGTATGTAAGGTATAAAAAAGAACAAAAAAAAATATGATTTCAGTTACAAAGAAGGTGGTTTAGAGGGATGAGTGGATGACCGTTGGTTCCATTTTCCGATTGAGTCGATAAAGATTTTCTAATACTTGAATTACTATTACTTCTGCTCATTAAATTGGTCCTTCTTGGTGGTAATTGCCCACTCATCTTTTTTATATTTAATTGGTGAAATGATGGTTTTTGTAAGATTTCTGGGAGTTGAAGAGAGGAGGGGGGTATTGGCTTTTCAAGGGCCCTAAACCCACCCACCTTTTTTCTTCTTGTTTGCGTTCTGAGAAGTTGTTGCGGCTGATTCTCTTTTGATCTAAAAGACAAATATTTGACTTTTGAATATTTTAATCAAAAACACATCGACCAACCAAATCTTCCCTTCCAGACAATAAGGGGGTATTGGCTTTTCAAGGGCCCTAAACCCACCCACCCTTTTTCTTCGACAAATCACACGTAGCAGAGAAATTCAAAAAAGCTATAGATAATAGTTGAAAAAGGCCGCTAGAATATTTGTAAGTGGCCAGAAATCTTACAACGTTTGCATAAAACTATACTGTCATTGGATAGGAGCCCTGTCCCGAATAATCAGATCTGAGATGTAGATACAACCTTCTTGCTTTTCCTCCATAATTTTTGTCCTTCCTCTTTTTGCATTAGTATCTTTTCCAAAACAAATCTTCTCGAGTTTTGTAGGCCAATCTTTTCCTAGAATCTTCGAATTTGTCTCTCTAGCTAGCCAGAAATCCAATATCGATGTAGTGAACCTTGGTCCTGGCTGGCGTAAAGACCGTGACCGGGCTAACTCCAAACTTGGTTATATAACCCTCGTCATATAAGAAGCGAGTCCGTTATTCAATAAGTTTACACAATCCATAGAGATATCCAATCCCACCGTTTACAACTTCTCCTTCAATCTCTCCTCCAACGAAACCATACCCAAAGCATTCTGCAACACTTTTGGTTTCATATTCGAGTGTACACTAACACCAAATGGAGCGGTAATCGTGACTCTTCTGTCAGTAACCGCGCTCAACCCATCCTGTTCAACCTCTTTCCTATTTTCAACCAAACTAAAAAGCTATATGTGTTTCAGCTATATGTTTTATAAGCTCAAATTTTCCAGCTTATTTTAAGACTTGTCGGCTTATATAAGTTTATTATAGTAAAATAATATTATATAAGTCTCAAAATAAGGCGGAAAATTGGGGATTATAAAATATAAGCTGAAATCAAAAGCTCATAAGCCCAGATATAAACTTAAACAAACAGCCCTAATTTTTTACTTTACAATGGAGTTTTTTAACCAAATTACCAATCATGACTAAAAACATACCTCTTTTACCAAAACAACTTATTTTCTACTCCCTCTATTTCAAAAGAGTGTCCAAAAACAAAAAATGAACAAATTAAAGGAAGTAATTACCTTGTATAAGGCTATAAGCCCAAACAAGTTTTGATATTGTTCCAACAACAATGTGTGAAGTCACCTAAACACAAATCCAGCTACCGCGTAGCTCATTCATTTCTAGATTTTTCTAACTTCCAGGGCAATTACTTACTTTAATAATACTTATTAATGGAGTATAATTTCCTTTTCGAAATAGCACTTGTCAAATGCTGAGAAATTAATATTCCAACTTCACTCCACCCGTCGCTACTCAAATTTATCGCAGTTAGTAACCAACTAAGTAAAGAAAGTTACCTAAAATTAGAATTGTACAACTTGTGGGCAGCTTGACAACTTAAACATAAGACGTTGACCTTGAAGACATACATACAAGAACAACATGTCTTAAACCCCCATTCACATCTACACACATGTAATAACCGTACACGTGTCCTTGGCCCCCTTCCTTCCAATAAAACCTTCCAAACATAAACACACTCTTACTTCCAATCCCTAATGTCTCTCGATCAATCATCCAATCAAAATCAATCCGTCACGACGTCATTTTATATATTCCAACACTCAACTTCTCTATTCTCTTAATCAGGTATGCTTTGATTGATTTTAATTATTAAATCTACTATTTGATTCAAATAAATATAATTCTCGTTATATATAATATAACGACATTCATTAGTAAACTTTATTAATTTTATTTTAATTCTGTATTTACTGATTCTAATTTAACCAAATCTGACACTCTAAATTGTTGATTTATTTTTTTTGGAGTAGAAAATAAGTATTTTTTTATTAATTTTTTGCTGTTGATATGCAGAAATTCGTATCATTGACTTTTTGCTTATTCAAGTCAACATACAGAGTGGTGGTCAAAATAATTTATTTTTATATTAAAGGGTGTGATATATTGGAAAAATAGTAAGAGTGAAAATGTCTGCGGTTCAGCATTGTTCGAGAGTCGATACGACTAAGCTAAAAGTGGAGATAGAAAGATGGCTAGGTACACAAAAGGCGGAGAAGTATTTTGATCTGCTTACGCGGTTTTTACGTCTCAAGGTTGGGAAATCGGAATTCGATCAGCATTGTGTGCATTTGATTGGTAGAGAGAATCTGAGATACCATAATGAGCTAATTAAGGCTATTCTGATCAATGCTGCTGTTTGCAAGACGCCACCGTTGGCAAAGCAAGTTATGGGTGATGGTGTGATTGGCATTGACCCGAGAAATGGTTTGCAGTCGCTTTGCAGAGATGTGTTTCCTCAGTCGCCGAGGAAAGGACGGAGTCCTAATATTCGTGAACGCAAGTTTAAGGATAGACCGAGTCCTCTTGGAGTTGATGGCAAAAGTCATTTGGTGCCAACGAAGGTTAGTTCGGTTGAAAATAGGAAAGAGGTTGAACAGGATGGGTTGAGCGCGGTTACTGACAGAAGAGTCACGATTACCGCTCCATTTGGTGTTAGTGTACACTCGAATATGAAACCAAAAGTGTTGCAGAATGCTTTGGGTATGGTTTCGTTGGAGGAGAGATTGAAGGAGAAGTTGAAAACGGTGGGATTGGTTATCTCTATGGATTGTGTAAACTTATTGAATAACGGACTCGCTTCTTATATGACGAGGGTTATAGAACCAAGTTTGGAGTTAGCCCGGTCATGGTCTTTATGCCAGCCAGGACCAAGGTTCACTACATCGATATTGGATTTCTGGCTGGCAACAGAGACAAATCCGAAGATTCTAGGAAAAGATTGGCCTACAAACTCAAGAAGATTTATTTTGGAAAAGATACTAATGCAAAAAGAGGAACGACAAAAGTTATGGAGTAAAAGCAAGAAGGTTGTATCTACATCTCAGATCTTATTATTCGGGACAGGGCTGCTGTTCAATGACAGTATAGTTTTATGCAAACATTGTAAGATTTCTGGCCACTTACAAATATTCTAGCGGCCTTTTTCAATTATTATCTATAGCTTTTTTGAATTTCTCTGCTACCTGTTTTGTTTGTATTATTAGTTAACAAGCTGTTAGGAGCATAAATATAATGGGAAGATGCATTATACTTTAACAGAGGAAATACGTAATCATGCATAGCCATTAAGTTTTTCCTGCAAACTCTTGTATATAAATGAATCCATCCCCCAAGTATATTGAAAACAAAGCATCAACAACCATACCCAATCTCGCCGGAGCGGCGTATGGAGAGGTAAAACATAGACAGAACACCTATTTAAGCATATAAACGCATAAAAGAATTACATTTACTAATTACTAAATATTTTTTTCTTTTTATTTATTTATTTATTTATTTATTTTATTTTCTAACTTGTGCCCTAGGGGCACATGTTAAAGAGGGTCCTACAGCTCGCTCTGAATAAGTGGCTGTGGGCTTGATGCTCGAGGATAATGGGGGTTGTTTGCCATTTAGAGGGTGACACCCAGTGGGACCCTCGTTAACATGTGCCACTTGGCACAAGTTAGAATAACCTGGGTTGCCTTTAGTAATGGAAAATTTTTCTTAGCTTTCATTTTTCAGTTTTCTTGAGAATGAGAGAGCTATTCTTTCTCTCGGGAACGCTTGAAAATGTGTTTAGACGGGGTTTTCTAAAATTGGAAACTTATGGAGAACTCATAAAAGGAGTTTTCTAAAACTTAGTTATAAACTTAGAAAATAGGCTTTCCATCTTTCCAAGAAAACTTTTGGAAAAAACCCAATTTGAATACGTTTTCTATTTTCTTAGGTTTTCTAGGAAAATCTTTATAGAAAAGAGAGGAGTTTCCCATTACTAAGAACATAACATACTCCTAAAAATTACATATACTACATATTGTTTTAATTACAAAAATAAAATAAAATAAAATAAAGTATGTAAGGTATAAAAAAGAACTAAAAAAAATGATTTCACTTACAAAGAAGGGGTTTAGAGGGATGAGTGGATGACCGTTGGTTCCATTTTCCGATAGAGTCGATAAAGATTTTCTAATACTTGAATTACTATTACTTCTTCTGCTCCTCATTGAATTGGTCCTTCTTGGTGGTAATTGCCCACTCATCTTTTATATATTTAATTGGTGAAATGATGGTTTTTGTAAGATTTCTGGGAGTTGAAGAGAGGAGGCGGGTATTGGCTTTTCAAGGGCCCTAAACCCACCCACCCT